>CM056393.1:18930286-19205110 GCA_029718625.1 Synaphobranchus kaupii
ACTCAATACAGGTGTGGGTGGTCCTGGCCTCAGTAATTCTGTACCTCACTCTGCGGGGCCCGCTGACCCGACCGTTTCCGGCCACGGGCCACATCGCCTGCATGGAGAACTTCTCCTCTAAGTCTTGGCGAGGGCGGATCTCCGCAGTCAGCCTCCTGGCAGCTGCACTTGGCTTTTTCCTGCCCCTACTGATCATTGCCACCTGCTACCCGCTCATAGCCTGCAAGCTGCTGGCACATGTCCAGGTGATGGAGAGAGGAGGCTCCGGCGGCACGACGTCGTCAGCTCTCACTGCGCATCACGTCACTGGAAGGGTGAAAAAGAAGGCGCTGCGGATGGTGCTGTTGGTCCTGGGGGTCTTCCTATTCTGCTTTGCCCCCTATCACCTCAACCAGCTGGTGCACACTTTGCACAGAATGGCAGTGCTCTCGGGCTGCTCCCTGATTCGTTTTACCTACCCTGCCCGCCGAGTGACCATGGCCTTGTGCAGCCTAAACTCCTGCCTGGACCCCGTGGTGTACTGCCTTGCCTCAGAAAACTTCCACTGGGATAGGAGGAACTGGTGCTGTGGTGAGCTGAGGCTATTGCCATGGCTAAAACAGAGGCATCAGAACAGAAATCACCCCATCACAAATACAAATCTGCAACAAAGTGCTTAAAAAAGGGCCATTTTGCACGTGAAATTGCTCAGCCTTTTGACTTGGGTGAAGGGTGAAGGGGTTCTGTACTCAAATGTAATGTACACTCATTAGATTAATTGTTGAAGTGAATTGAATTTTTTATTTTTGTCCCCTCAAAAAGTAAGTAAACTTTTGTAGCATTATCTGGTTACTTATTACCTTCTGGAATGTGATACCAGACACCCACAAACAATTCACGCTTATCGGAAGGGACCCATAAACTGTTCTGAGTGGCATTAAACCTGACCAACAGCTTTGTATGTGGGACTTGCTGTTCAAGTCAGATGGATATAAAGACCCAGTACACAGGAAACTCATGAAGTTCAATCTCTTCCCTGCATCTCTTCCTTAGTGCAGATTCCAAAGCCCTGTGAACAGCTAGACATCACATATTGTGTAATAGGCTGGAATAAAGCTTTTGAACAAGGAAAATTAAGCTCTTTGCCGTAATGCTTGTGACAGAAGGTTCATGATTCAGTATCATCCAGTATCATGATTCTTCACCTCAGTTCCCCCGGCCTCAGCCACAGGAGCCGTCTATCTTCCTCTTCATTATGTTATTAAATAATAATAATATTAAAGTAGTTAATAATAATAATAAAATGCTTTTATTTTCCTTACTAAAAATGACATTTTATTCTAACAAGCACTCTACTGATTAAAACAAACACAATTTAAAGCTTGGTAATTTCCTCCTAAATTACTAATAACTATTCATGGTAATTCATTGACGTGTGGACCTTGATCGGAAGAAACCCTTGATCCCACCTTTGAGGTAGATAACTCAGAAGGTAAGGGTCATATTTAATTTCCTACAACACGATAAAATAAAGACCTCTGATCTTGCTGAGGTTATGGACAAATTAAGCAGCACCGAACTCATGGAAAAGTTTTGACCTAAAATACTTTCATAAATAAATTGGATTGAAGGAATATATCTACGACAAACATAGGGACTAACATAACTACAAAATATAATTTATACACTATGATTTATCAAACGGTATTGTTGTATAGTGAATTGCTTTAAGTTGCATTCATATTGTAACCTATACTTGAAAGTTACCCTACTGCCTTGTAACGAACAACACCACTGTTTTTTTCTGTTTTGTTCACTCATGCCTTAGTTTTCACCAAATAGCCTAGTGTTAAAAACAAATAAATAAATTATACACTATATAATTATCTTTTTTTTTGTTTTGCATTTAAACCCTTTGCATCTGAAGGTCGGTTCTTAACCTTTTTTTCTTTTGAGTGTGCAGTTTGAACATTGGAGCTTGACATAGAATGCATATTCCTCTGAGTGCTCTCTCTCTCTCTCTATATATATATATATATTCGATTCGATTTCCTTTATTTAACCAGGGATATGGCAATTGAGAACAAAGCTCTCTTTTACAATGGCACCCTGAGAATACAACAATGCAATGATAAAACACAACAATAAATATTACAAGTTCAAAAATAAACCTGAAACCCTCAATACTAGACAGTCTGTCCAATTTGAGGGTGACCTGTAACTGATTCCATTTAAAAGGTGCATAGAAGGCAAAAGCAGCCTTTCCAGTTTCAGTATTCATACGTGGGTTACAGAGAGTGAAATATTCTTGAGAACGAGTATACTGCGCAATAGATTTAAACTCTAAAGGGAACAGATATAAAATGGCAACTTATTTAACATTGCTTTATAAATGAACATAAGGCAGTCGTATTCCCTTCTGGCACTAAGATATTATGCAGTGATGTGTTCTGAAATTAGCACCAGTGATAAACCTGAGTGCACTATGATACACTGCATCAAGTGGTTTGAGGGTACTGGCAGATGTATGTATGTAGATTATATCCGCATAATCCAGCACAAATAAAAATGTTTTCTGTATGACTTCTAATTTTGATGCTCTTGTAAAACAGTTTTTGTTCCTGTAGAAAAAAAATAAAATTATATATATATATAGAATAGAATAACTTTTTATTCAATATAATTTAGTCAATATAATTTTTTGGATGACACTAATATGTGTTAGAATATTGTTGCAGTTAACCAGTATTTTCATATGCAGCATCTTACGTCGCTAATATGAATTATATTTAAGAAAACGCGAGTCATTGACCCCGACGTGATTTGAACACGCAACCTTCTGATCTGGAGTCAGACGCGCTACCGTTGCGCCACGAGGTCTCTTGATGGCCAGCGTGAATGAAGGTACTGCATAACATTTAATTAGTGGTATATATCGTAGCAGTTTCCGTAAATGTGCCGTCATTGTTAACATAGGCCATTTGCCAAGATTTATGGCTTTGCTGACAGTAATACTATCAACACAGCAGTATTCAGTATTTCCAGTTCCTGTAACTTGGACTCGGTCTGCCGAGCACATTCCGCCTCTTGCATATTTATGGTGTTAGGTCATGAAGAATTGATATTGAAAAGAAAATGTGAATTGATATTGAAAAGAAAATGTGAATTGATATTGAAAAATTATGAATTGATACTGAAAAAAATTTGACTTGATATTGAAAAATTTGACTTAATATTGAAAAAATATTTATTGATTGGTAATAATTATTAGCCTAGTAGGCTAATTATTTAGTATTCACTTTTGAATTTACCTTGTTTTTTTCCTTGTGCTTGCAATGTTTTATTTCCCTCTCGGTTGTCATATTTTTCTTTGACCGAGGCTGTACTTATAGAGTTCAATGGGCTGAATCCAAGGCTGCGTCCCAATACTCTTCACTCCCCACCTCCTTTCCTCCACTCCCCCACTACCAGTAGCCTTTGCTAAATGCTTAAATCATAAATTGACTCTGAAGGATCAGTTGCATGAATAGCTAAAAATATCAGAATAGATATGAAGATTGTTATACATTAGGCCTACATTTTCTATCATTTACATATGAATTACATGTAATGGCAATTTGTTGTTTTAAGTGTAGCTATGCTCCACATATTTGAAAAATAAAGATAAAAGGCTAGATATTTACTGAAAAAGACTGTAGGCTATCATGAGTATTTTGGAATAAGAGAATACACATAGCTGCCTACATTTGGCTCAAAGGTGCTAGACAATATGTAGTGCAATGTTTCACTCCTTAACTTATTTCCATTGCAGTCTAATTAGGGGAGTCTACGCATTTTGGCTTTGTTTAGTACACTTTCAGTGCAGGTCTGACTTTCCAGTTCAGATAACTTTTCTCTCACTGCCTTTGCCCGAGCCATTCCCTCTTTCCCTCTTCACATTCTCCTCACTTCCACTGTGTTCTAGTAGCAACATGTGCCCATCTACTCCCCCTGCCCCTACAGACACTTGGGTGTTACAAACCAAACCATGATAATAAACAGGTCGTTTTAGCTCACCCGCAAAACAAAAGTGCAAAATTAAAAACAAAAACTTCCGCTCCCTTACTATGCTACTGTAATATATTCCTTTCTATTAAAAACGACATTTTACAAAAAAGTGGAGCTTCCTTCCAAATGGCCAACGTAGGCTAGCTGGTGGAGAAGGTGCATTCCCGAATTTAAAGAAAGTAGGCTATCTTAATCTTAACCGATCCGCTTATAAGAAACGGTTAAACCACGCCGACAAAATGTTATGCTCCTTCCTAACTCCTTGACTACCTGGCTTTAGCTACAGGAGAAAATGTCACGAAAAGCGTTTAAGAGAAGTCTGAAAATCCCGGTAGCACAGTTGCATTAAAAATATGAGACCTCGTCACAAGCAAAAGGTAGCAACACCGCATAGAAACAGAAGTATCGCACACAAGTGACGGTCCATGGTCCAGACGAATATGCCTACAGCGAAGTAGCCACGAACGAAGCCACTAGGCTACCACCGAAAAGGATCTCCTACAGGAAAATAGTTTATCAGTTAGGCTAATTGTATAAACACAATATAAAAGCGGCATATAAAAGACAGGAAGTAGCTATGCTCGCACAATGCAAAGATAAAACCGACTTTTTAAATGGGAAACAGCACGCATCTAAAAACGCGCCCCTCCACAGCACAATAACAACTGCGACTAACTTAAGCGACTGCAAAACAACTTAAACCCTACAGTAGGCTAGTAGCCTAGCCTGTTTTAAAGTTCAGTTCAGCACAGCAGCAAAGCTGGCAACTTGTGAAGCCAAAGTTTAAATTAAGCTAGTCTATTTATATTAATATTATAAATAACCCTAACCCTAGAAAACGGTGCAAATAGCATAGCCTACATATGCTCCTGGACGACGCTGAAGTTGGCTCCCGATTCGCAGCTCCCGATTCGGAATTGCCGGGCCACCTTAAATCGGTCGCGAAAAGCGATTGTATGCTTTCACGGTCATCCTTCCGCTTTTTTCTCCGCTAAATCTAATTGGCTCAACATTCTGACAGCCTAGTTGTGTATTTATATTTATATTTATATTTATATTTATATTTATATTTATATTTATATTTATATTTATTTATTTAGGATACTGCACCGTTTTGAAATAATCGCACTCCAAACTTCCTATGTCCACCAATGTAAATTACTGAAAAAGGTGAAATTTTGAATGGGATCTTCTTGCCAATTTTAGAACGTCTCAAACTTTCGACACTTGAGTATGAGAGAAGAGGTCCTCCTCTATATCTGACCCGAGTTGGGTGAAATATTACTGTAGCATTTTGAAATAATCCCACTTCAAACTTTCTATGTAATCCAATGTAAATCGACTGAAAAAGGTTACATTTTGAATAGGATTTTCTTGCCAATTTTAGAACGTCTCAAACGTTTGACACTTGTGTATGAGAGAAGAGGTCCTCCACTATATCTGACCCGAGTTGGGTGAAATATTACTGTAGCATTTTCAAATAATCCCTCTTCAAACTTTCTATGTAATCCAATGTAAATCGACTGAAAAAGGTTACATTTTGAATAGGATTTTCTTGCCAATTTTAGAACGTCTCAAATTTTTGACACTTGGGTATGTGAGAAGAGGTCCTCCACCACATCTGACTCAAGTTGGGTGAAATATTACTGTAGCATTTTCAAATAATCCCTCTTCAAACTTTCTATGTAATCCTTTGTAAATCTACTGAAAAAGGTGAAATTTTGAATAGGAATTTCTTTCCTATTTTAGAAGGTGTCAAACTTTTGACACTTGGATATGACAGACGAACGAGGTTCTATTTCATATCGGTCAACACGCCACACTATGGGGCATCCTCGCCGAGAGGAAGAGCTGCTGGGAAACTGAATAGCAAATTAACCACCACTACGGCCGGAACCACGTTACGCCATAAATATGGCGCTTGTACGCCGCCCGGCCTCTTTTGGCGACTTGAGGGCACTTGCCATCCTGAGGGTGCAAAGTTCCCTGCCTGACCACGGTATTGGTCACAGAATACCAAATAACGTTGGGCGCGGTATGTAGTGGGGTACCAGGACCGCAGGTCATTGCATTATTGCGAATCCTGTAAAAAACAAAATGCACTATTGGCTGCTGTTCTTACCAGAAGAGCAAGCTCAAGTGGGAAACGTGGAAAATAACCACCGGGTGATAGAAACCCTAAATCATCACAAAATTACATACAAGGTTGCTCCGCTGCCCTGAGGACAGAGGAGGCAACTGATGCTGATGACGCTATGTCCAGGTGATAAAACCTGTTGAAAGTGAGTGATGAGGCCCAGCCCGCTGCTGCGCAAATGTCAGCAATTGTGGCGCCACGTAGTAAGGCCCAGGAGGTAGCTACGCCCCGAGTGGAGTGAGCTACCATGCCTGTGGGAGGGGATGCGTTAGAACTGCTGTACACCATGGAACCATCTCTATGATCCAGAGGGCCGCGCGCTGTACAATAGGGCAAAGCCCCTCATAGCCCCTCCAAAACAATAAAAGGATTTTTGGTCTTCCTCACTGCACTTGTGCAGGAGATATAAGACCGTAGAGCCCGGGCGGGGCACAGTGAGTGCAGCCTGGCTTCTTCAGGGGTCTCGTGGGGAGGATGGTGAAACGGCTCCAACACCATAGACAGAGATGTACAACCGCGAGAGGGCCTTAGGCCGAAACACAAGGTTAAGAAGCAGAAATACCGATGAGCTACTGTCACCCAACAGCATACAGGAGGGTTTTACTGACAGTGCATGCAGCTCGCTCACACGCCTCACGGAGGCGATAGCGAGCAGGAAGGCAGTCTTCAAGGTTAGACTGAGTCCGTCCAGCTTGAAGGGCGGCTCAGTGAGTGGATTCAAAGCCAGTTGTAAGTCCCACGAAGGGACTAAGTTAGACCTGGGTGGGCAAAGCCAACTGGCTCCTCAGGGAAACTGGCTGGCGAGGGGGTGAGATCCCACCATCAGGCCCTCAATACGCTCATGGCTGTCAAATATGGCTGCCAGATAACACCTTAGCGTGGATTCCACTAGCCCCTCTTTGAAGAGGGACTGGAGGAATGCCAAAACGACTGAACTGTCATAATTGGGTAAACCCATTATTGTGGTACCAGCAGCTAACATCTGCCCACTTCCCAGCGTAGAGCTCCCTCGTAGATGGGGCTTTGATGCCTGAAATGTTTCCAGTACTGCTGGCCCCAGGCCCTGTGGCCACTCCCATCTAGGGGCCAAGCAGGTCATACAACTGTGGATTTGGTTGCCATAGCAGGCCTGCGACAGCAAATCCGCTCTGGTCGGGAGGCGCGACGGGGTGCCCACTAGCAACTCCCTAAATGAACTGCATTGTCTGGGTGCAGGCACCATTTCCCCGCTCTCAGGCCACCCCTGGACAGCCTATCGGCTTCCACATTGATTGTGCCCAGTACATGTACTGCCTTCGGGGACATACCCTAGGCCTGTGCCCACAGCAGGAGTTGACATGCTTTGCATGTCGAGTTGGAGACCAAAGCCCACCCTGTTGGTTGAGGTAGGAGACCACAGTGGAATTGTCTGTCCGGACGAGAACCTGCCTGTGTCGGACCACTGGGAGGAATGGGTCAATGCCTGATGCACTGCCTCCGTTTATGGCAGGTTGATGTGCTTCCTGACCCATGAGTGGCTCCACAACCCTTGTAGGGAATGACCCTCTCCGACCGCTCCCAGCCAGTCTTGGAGGCGTCCGTGGTGGTCGTCACCCTAGGTAACACACTGTGTAAATAGGGAGGAGTCGCCGCCTGTCCTCGTGCGGGCTTACTCCCTTTGCTGCCGCCCAACGCTGTAATGGACACATATGCAGCAGCCCAAGTGGCACCACCTGGGCCGCTGAAGCCATCAGGCCAAGCAACCTCCGGTTAATGTTTACTGTCACCTGCCGCGCTGCAGAAAAGTGGGACAGACTCCATCAAAAACATGCTGCCTCTCTGGGTCAGAGGGGCCTGCATGGACATTGAGACCAAAACCGGGCCCAGGAAAACCCTCTCTCTGGAGGGGGTGTGGTGGTTCTTTTCCCCTGTTCAGGCTCAGGCCCAAGCTAGCTAAGTGGGCCAGTACTGACCTTGTATCCCTTCTGGCTTGCTCCTCTGAAGGATCGCAGATTAGCCAGTCGTCCAGGTAGTTCGCAATGCGAATCCCTTAGTGACAGAGTGAGATCAGCGTGTCTCCTTGCACTTCATAAAAAGTGTGTGGGGCCAGGGCTAGGCCAAAGGAGAGGACCGAGTGATCGTACCTTTTGCCTTGGAAGGAAAAGCGGAGGTACTTCCGGTGATCCCGGTGTATGGGGATATGGAAGTATACATCCGGCAGGGCCAGAGAAGTGAACCAATCGCTGTCTCCCACCAGTAGGGGGAGTATGGAATGGCGGAGCATGTGGACGGGCAGGCGCTTTAGGAAGCAGTTGAGCCCTCTCCGGCCTAAGATGGGGCGGAAGCCCATCCATCTCAGGTGCCGGGAAATACGTAAAATAAATCCCATTGCCACCTAGGGCAAGGGTGTTATTGCTCCCTTTTCAGAAACACCAGAATCTCATCTAGGAGAGTTCACGCAGTAGACAGTTTCTCCTGATTTGGGATAACCCGGGGGGGGGGGGGGGGGGGCATGTGAACTGGAGCTTGTACCCCGACTCCAAGGCGCTGAGCACTGAAGGACATCGGGTACATAGGCGCCATAGCAAGGTTACTGGGGGTAGCGGAGGACATATCCTGCGGAAATCCCTCCAACACACCACAGGCAGCGTAGTGTCGGCTAGCTAAGCCAACCAAGCAGAGGCCTAGTAGGCTGGCGCAGGTGGCTAGCAGTAGGCCCGAATCAGTAGCACTGAAGGGCCGCCAGAGACCGCTAAAACCTCAGGTAGCGTGTGTCAACTGACAGAGGCTACTTCCGGCTTGTCCCTTTTCCCTTTCTTAGTAACAACAAGGAGAAAGAAAATTCAATGCCTCAACAGGACAAAATACAATCAGAAGATATCGGCATAACCCAATCTACTTCTGCAAGGAAAAAAGGCAGTGAACTGCCTAACAAAAGGTAACAACTCTACCGAGTAATGGTAGCCAAACAAACAGCAACAAACCGTGATTCCACGTTGCTGGGGAGGCAAGAAATTCTAAAAGGTACCATACAAACCAGTCTCAGCTCAAACTGAGACAAAAAAAGGCCGGATGGCGTACAAGCGCCATATTTATGGTGTGACGTGGTTCCTCCCGTAGTGGTGGTTAATTTGCTATTCAGTCTCCTCCCATACCATGCCGTATTGACCAATATGAAATAGAACCTTCTTCCTCTCTCATATCCAAGTGTCAAAAGTTTGAGACGTTTTAAAATTGGCAAGAAATTCCGATTCAAAATTCAAATTTTTTTTCTGTAGATTGACATTGGATTACATAGAAAGTTTGAAGAGGGATTGTTTGAAAATGCTACAGTAATATTTCACCCAACTCGAGTCAGATGTGGCAGAGGACCTCTTCTCTCATAGCCAAGTGTCAAACGTTTGAGACATTCTAAAATTGGCAAGAAAATCCTATTCAAAATATCACCTTTTTCAGTCGATTTACATTGGATTACATAGAAAGTTTGAAGTGGGATTATTTCAAAATGCTACAGTAATATTTCACCCAACTCGGGTCAGATATAGTGGAGGACCTCTTCTCTCATACCCAAGTGTCAAAAGTTTGAGACGTTCTAAAATTGGCAAGAAAATCCTATTCAAAATATCACCTTTTTCAATCGATTTACATTGGATTACATAGAAAGTTTGAAGTGGGATTATTTCAAAATGCTACAGTAATATTTCACCCAACTCGGGTCAGATATAGTGGAGGATCTCTTCTCTCATACACAAGTGTCAAACGTTTGAGACGTTCTAAAATTGGGAAGAAAATCCTATTCAAAATATCACCTTTTTCAGTCGATTTACATTGGATTGCATAGAAAGTTTGAAGTGGGATTATTTCAAAATGCTACAGTAATATTTCACCCAACTCGAGTCAGAGGTGGTGGAGGACCTCTTCTCTCATACCCAAGTGTCAAAAGTTTGAGACGTTCTAAAATTGGCAAGAAAATCCTATTCAAAATGTCACCTTTTTCAGTCGATTTACATTGGATTACATAGAAAGTTTGAAGTGGGATTATTTCAAAATGCTACAGTAATATTTCACCCAACTCGGGTCAGATATAGTGGAGGACCTCTTCTCTCATACCCATGTGTCAAAAGGTTGAGACGTTCTAAAATTGGCAAGAAAATCCTATTCAAAATATCACCCTTTTCAGTAGATTTACATTGGATTACATAGAAAGTTTGAAGTGGGATTATTTCAAAATGCTACAGTAATATTTCACCCAACTCGGGTCAGAAATAGTGGAGGACCTCTTCTCTCATACCGCAGTATCAAAAGTTTGAGACGTTCTAAAATTGGCAAGAAAATCCCATTCAAAATTTCACCTTTTTCAGTAATTTATATTGGTGGACATAGGAAGTTTGGAGTGCGATTATTTCAAAACGGTGCAGTATCCAAAAAAACCCAAAAAAACATATATATATATATATATATATATATATATATATACACACATATATACACTACTCACAAAAAGTTAGGGATATTCGGCTTTCGGGTGAAATTTCAGGATGAACCTAAAATGCACTATAACCTTTACAGGTGAAATTAATTTGACCTTCTCTAAACCTTTGAATGCACATGTCCAACTATTCAATGTTTCAGTACTTTTTGCACAACTTGCTGTTCTCTAACAAGGAGCTGAACGGCAAAATTCACAACAGGTGTTTGATCCATGAATCGACCAATAAATTTCCTGGTTCAATTAGAATTGGTATTTAAACAGTCCTCTTCATCATGCTGTTCACATTTTGACATCATGAGACCAAGACGACACCTAACAATTGATCAACAGTACCTCGCCATTGTGAGGCTTCAAACAGGATGTTCTCAGAGGGAAGTGGCCACTGAGCTTAGAGTGTCACAGAGTGTCATCAGCAGGTTGCAACAGAGATACAGAGAGACTGGAAGAGTCACAGAAAGGCATAGAAGTGGACGTCCTTTGGCCACATCCCACACTGATGACCGCTTCATTGTGAACAGTGCCCTGCGGAACCGGATGATGAATGCCACTCAACTCCAGGCACATTTAAGGGAGGTGAGAGGCACCCAAGTGTCACGTCAGACCATTCGAAACCGTTTACATCAGCGTGGTCTGCGTGCTAGACGACCTGCAAGGGTACCTGACCACACCACCAGGCACAGGCGTCATCGTCTTGCATGGGCCAGGGAGCATTTACGCTGGACGAGGGACCAGTGGGCCTCAGTGCTGTTCTCTGATGAAAGTCGATTCACGTTGAGCAGAAATGATGGCCGCCAACGATGTTGGAGACGTCAAGGAGAGCGCTATGCATCAGCCACTGTTGTCACCAGACGACCCTTTGGTGGTGGCGGTGTTACAGTGTGGGCAGGTGTGTCTAGTCAATACAGAACTGCCCTACACTTTGTGAATGGTACAGTGACAAGCCCATACTACCTGAATAACATCATTAATCCAGTCATTGTGCCCCTGCATGAACAACACAGGCCTAATTTCATCTTCATGGACAACAATGCTCCAGCTCATCGAGGTCGCATCATTAGGGAAAGGCTGCTGGAGACTGGGGTACCTCAAATGGAGTGGCCTGCACTTTCTCCAGACCTGAATCCCATAGAAAACCTATGGGATCAGCTGACTCACCGTGTAGAGGCTCGTAACTCTGTACCCCAGAACCTCAATGACCTGAGGGCCGCCCTTCAAGAAGAGTGGGATGCCATGCCTCAGCAGACAATAAGTCGACTTGTGAACAGCATGAGACGTCGTTGTCAAGCTGTAATTGATGCTCAAGGGCACATGACAAGTTATTGAGACATTGACATTTTTGTTGTGGTATACCCACCACTGTTGTTGGCTTTTGTTTCAATAAATTGTTTGAGATGAGGAAATCACCATTGCATGCTTCTACTTAAATGCCCTACTTTCATGATACGTATAATATCACTGTAGCGTGAACTTACATTTTCCATAAATTTCACCCGAAAGCCAAATATCCCTAACTTTTTGTGAGTAGTGTATATATATATACACAACTAGGCTGTCAGAATGTTGAGCCAATTAGATTTAGCGGAGAAAAAAGCGGAAGGATGACAGTGAAAGCATACAATCGCTTTTCGCGACCGATTTAAGGTGGACCGGCAATTCCGAATCGGGAGCTGCGAATCGGGAGCCAACTTCAGCGTCGTTGCTCACGAGACATCCACCAGGCAAGAGAAGAACGGACAAACAAACAAGCAGGGAGCTGGTGACGGTCAGGATACGGGGTTGGCGAAACTAAGCATTGCTTGTAAGAGTACCAGAAAATAAGATATCAAGAGTCTTTTGATGTTGTTGGGTCACAGACATCAGGAAGTCATGGCATGCAAAGAATATCCGACCAAATATAAAAAAATTAAAGGCACAGTCAACTTAGTGTATGCAAACTTCTGACCCAGTGGAATTGTGTTATAGTGAATTAAAAGTGAAATAATCTGTCTGTAAACAATTGTTGGAAAAATAACTTGTGTCATGCACAAAGTAGATGTCCTAACTGACTTGCCAACACTATAGTTTACTAACATGAAATCTGTGGAGTGGCTAAGGCCTCGTCCACACGGATATTTCTAAAAACGCATTTTCCCCCCCCTCCGTTTTCTAAAACGGTCCACACCACACCGTTTTAGAAAATCTCTCCGTCCACACGACAACGCAAAAAACAAATTTTTTTGCATTTATTTCACCGTAAATAGGCTACAATTTTTTGAGTAGGCTACAAGAGCCCATGTAGGCTTTGGTTGTAAAGTAGTCGTGTATCGGGAGACATAAAACCATCCACGAAAATGACAAGCAAGTCTATAACGTAATTCTGTGCGAGATTTTCTAAAACAACAGTTTTTTTTTTGTGTGTGTTTTTTTTTGTTACCATGATACGTTGATAAAAGATGGTATCAGTGACAAAATATAGTCAGTAAAATAATAATAATAATAATAAGTTCACTAAAATAAGAAAACAACTGTTCTAATGCCGGTCTGTATCTCTTGACAAATTGACATATAACAACATTTGCCCATTTGCCAGGCACAAATTGAGGTCATGATGTCAGCGTTTCCCAAAAACTCCGTTTCACCCGTACACACGAATACACGTAGAACGGAGTTTTTAAAAATCTCCACCCTGGAAGGTGTTTTCCAAAAGCTCCGTTTTCAGCGACCTAAAACTCGTTTTCGTGTGGACGGGAGGCCAAAACGCAGAGAAAATACTACGTTTTTAGAAATATCCATATGCGTGTGGACGAGGCCTAAAGTGTATATAAACTTACGACTTCAACTGTAAATGCATACATTTTCCACTATATGTAAGTCCCCTGGGATCAAACCCACAACCTTTGCTTTTTATTTGTTATCGACCTAAGAGCAAACGTTTACATAATAAAATAAAAGAAAGAATAAAATAACGAGAAAATGTTACTCCAAATTGAATATTGTAGTTTGCAAAGATCAAATTCTGTTTGCCCACTCAGTACCAAGTACAAGCTTTTAATGCCATTTAATGCTTCTTGCTACTTGTCATTAAATGTCAAGTGTATTTATTTGCCCTTGATTTACATCTCATGCTGCTTAATGTCTGTGCTTAATACCTTTTTATACAATGTGTCCCAATTGAATTTTACCTCCCTCTGTCCTACCATTACCTCTATCTCTTATCCTCCCTTTCCCATGTCCAGGCAATGAATAAGTATGGGGTGCATTTCCAGGGAATGGAAACAGGAACTGGCCATCCTAAGCGGAGTGGCCCAGAGCTGCTTTGCCAACTGAAGAAGAGCGTGAAGGTCACTACCCTCACCTCAAATCTCCAGCCCTTCTCAGAACGTCCTTGGGGCTGCCCGCTGCCCTCATAGTCTCTGACCTCGGATCTGGGAGCTTTCAAGAGATGTGCTGTAGTGTCATCAGCAGAGTCACTGAGGCACTGAGGGCCAGGAAGTGAGATCGGTAAGAACACCTCACCACCTTGACTCCACAGACCTGCCTCTGTACTTCACCTGTTTCTCTGCTTGTTATGTCACAGGTATTCTGGAATAACAACATTCTCAAACACGTTGAAAGCATGTTGTTATTTTACATTACATTTACATTTTAGTCATTTGGCAGACGCTCTTATCCAGAGCGACGTACATTAGTGCATTAGTGCCTTTTCATTTTGCCACGCAGGCTTTATTGAGATCATTTCTGAATCTTTTCTACAGTCCATATACAATCATATAAATATATATTTTTTGCAGCATCTTTATTTTGCATTTTTATGTCTTAAACCCCCTCTATTTTCACAAAAGACTTCAGTTCACTAAACTGCCTAAGACATACATACAGTATCTGTATAATATGTGAGGTTAGGGTTTTTACTGTGAGATGCCCCACAACTGAATATCATGATGCTGAAAGATGAATGTATTTTCATGGTTATCACCTGCCTTGCAGACTCTCATAACGTGGTGCTGAGATGCAATGCTGCCCCACTGCAGGCTATGAGGAGGACACTGGCTCAAAGACCTCAATCCGGCTCATGTGCTCTCAGGTACTGATGTCTATGGCTCCATCAATCCCCATGTCTTAGGACAATACTTAGTACAGTACTGGGATCTTAGTGGGCTGGGAAACTGCCCCTTACTTCTCTGATATGAATAAGGTTTCTGAAGAAGCTTCAATTCAAAAAAATCCAGTTCATCTGATCATTTAACTATTGTATTGTTTTATCAACACTCAACTCCATAGAGAGCATAGAGAGAGTTCTCACATACAGAATGCGTGTACATGTAGAATACATGTAGTAGCTGCAAACACGCAATGTGTAGTAATGTCCAAAATGACAAGCAAGCCATTTCATATCCACTCTGTTAAACAATAGCTAAGCCAGAGGGCAGTGTAACTGACGCAGGCATACAGTATGACATACATCAAGACACATACAAGAACATACAAGAGGTGCTCACTGTTGAGAAACTGAAACCTGCCCACTGAACCTGTGGGTAACACAATTATGCATCACCCTGCAAGGCTACTGCACACACTGTGCATTTAAACAGTTCAGCTTTTAATGCCATATGCTGTAAATTCTCATAAATGTTCTCTTCAGAATGTAAGATTAAAGAGCACTGGGTTAACTTGCATCCAAAAATTAAGGAAACGGAAACACTAGATGTAGCACCGCTTTGGAAGAGCACTTGTTTATTTTCAGTATGTTTTTAATTTTGCCCTGTGCACAACATATTTCTTTATATTAGGTGCTGGTTTCAGCAACATAAGAGCCAAATACTCTACTTGTGACTTTTCTGCAAACCGCACACTCAGTATAAAAGAATCAGACGTTATTGTATCAATGAACTGTGTTGTGACTGTCACTTCTGGTTCACACCTCGCTAAAGCAAAAATCCACAATTAGAATAGTTAGCACTTACATTTTATATATATATTTAACTTTCATGAATGTGCCCTATGTGTACCGTTACAGCTTTTCAAATGATCAATTTAATGTACAATATAAATTACAATGAATAATGCTACTTATTTCATTCATAATTGAGGAATATGTTAGTAATTATAAGTAGGAAGAAGGTAGCAATATCTAATAAATCTGCCTGCAAGGGCCATGTTTGTGTTGTGTGTGTGATGTGTCCAACCAAACACATCTTCTAACTGAAGATACCGCTGTCCTTATGTATTTATGTAGTGTGTTTGAATACGTTTGTACACTGTGGGGTAATTATCGACTGGAGAAGATGTTTTTTACTTCTCGTTTTGACTTCCTCTTCCTGTGGTAAACCAAAATACCAGGCACAGTTCAAGGTCCACATTCAAATACAAAACACTGCAAGTACACTGATGTTCCCCAGTGAAGCACACATACACACACACACACTTTATTATTAACGGGCCTTACACTCCCCTGTATGTATGGTATCATAGATGGAGCTGGATGTGCCAAATTAACTGAAGTGCACATGAGCAAACCTGGGCTGGATTCGGATCTGATTTTTCTTGTTGTTCCCTTCCCTTGCTTCTGGGAGGAATTTGAAGTTCATCAATAGAGAATCACTTTCTCCTTTGCCAAAAGGAAACATAAAAGTCTGTAATTTGTGTTATTTTCTCAAAGCATCTGCATGATGCCAGACTATGACATGATATGGAAAGATGGCTTCATTATTTTGAATCAAATCTGACATTGTAGCCTACAATGTGCAGTGGATCTGAATTCAAACAACTTATTTCCTTTCTGATCACAAAGATGCATTGCCCTAGTTTTGGCAGGGTATGTGTGTGTATGTACTACATGTGAGTATCTTTGTAGGAGAAAGATAGAGAAAGAACGGCCGCTGTGTAAGAGTGTAAGTGCGTGTGTGTGTGTGTGCGTGCGTGTGTATGAGAGAGAGTGGCAGTTGTGTGCAAGAAAATATGTATTTGTATGTGACAAAGAGGAAACAGTGTGTGTGTGTGTGTGTGTGACTGAAGTAGAGATGTGTGGGAGTATATGAGACAGATATTGACCTATACAGAAAGACAAAGTAAATGCTCTGTCAAAAGACTCCTGCCAGACTACGTCACAGCATGAGAGAGAGAGTTGATGAAACGGGCACTGGGAGATAAAGGAAGACAGATTGAACTGAAAGACATTGCACTTTACCCCTCAAATGTGTTTCCTGGTGAGATTGGGACAGACTGACAGCCTTTGCGTACAGCAGAAGCAATGTGACAGAGATTAAAAGGTCTGTGCCACAGGATCACCATACCTCACTTTCCACAGTCTGACATTTCTACCAGGTGAGTGCATGCTCTTCATATAATAGTATGCATATCCATGGTACAATGAAGAGTCATATAAGGATAAAAAATGGAATACGTTAGAATGACACCTCAAGTTGCAGTATAGCAATGTCATTAGTGTATAATTGCAGTTATATATTGACTACTGTATATAAAGATAAGTGATAAATATGACTATATACACTAGGCCCAAATAATGAATAGCTTTTCACCTAATTTGCATAATCATCTAAAATTGTTAATTGTAAATGAGTGTTAGCTTATCCATGTTACAATGTTACCACATTTCACAAGCTAGAGTTATAATGTACGTATATACATTTAAAATGCCGTGTGTACATAATTAAAATCTCTGATGTATTTCTCAAGTATGTCCAAGTCATATTGTTGGCATTGTAAGCAAGCTGTTCAGGCTGAACTTATTAGTTCAGGGGCCATATTCAGGGGCCAAATTACAGAAACATCGTAACTCTGGAATCCCATCTTATCTGTGTAGTAACCATGGTAATTTGAGTTAGGAACTGATTTAGGCAAATAACCATTACAGAAAAAAAGTTCTCAATCCATTTTCCTATCCTAACTCCAGAGAGGAAAAGTGTATTACAGAAACATCCTAACTTGCCAAAATCCCAAATAAAGTGTCCTAACTTTAGGATAAGTCTGTTGGTGTCGTAACTTCAGTATTGTTAGCAGTTGGGATTAAAAAGCTAACATTCGCTAACACTAGCTAGCTGGCTAACTCCATAACAATAATGGCTGCTCTTTTATTACTTCTGGAGAATGAGGGGAAAGTTAATAAGCGCCATTTAATTGTGGAAAGGCTTATGACAGACCCGAACGATGTGTTGCGGTTTAGTGCATAGAAATAAAACTATAGATATGACATAGGCCTATCATGAAATGTAATAGTAATGGAACCATTTGGCAGCCATCTTACCTTTGTACAGCTATAATAGGAACCTATGGCAAAGTGTCATGTATTTTCTAACCCACTGTGATGTCATAATCGGGTCTCGGAAGCCAGATAGCTGATGATTGGCTCATAGATATAAAACCATGGTTACTGGCCACCATCTTACCTGGGTATGGTCTCAAAAATTGTGCCACTAACTATGACATATGTCATATCTATGGTTCTATATCTATGGTTTAGTGATAAAAAAAACTTATTAGCACTCATCACTCTTCTAATTCATCTGAATTCAAATTGAACGCTCATAGTTTTTGCTCCACTTTTAGGATAATTGCAACACTTTTTGTTTCTGCTAACAAACTAACGTTGGTTTGTTTCATATCACGCACTGATCAGCTGCGCGCGATATGAAAAATTGGTGGCAGTTGTTCAGTAGCAGACATGAAAGTCGCTATTGATGAACTTCAACGACTTCTGATTGAGTATTTAGGATTTCCTAAGATAAGATGGGATGGAGTAAGATAAGATAGGATTCCTAACGTTAGTTAAGATTTGTTTCTGTAATATGAATTTGTGAAAAATCCTATCTTCGACCTGTCGCATCTTAATTTGGGCTTAAACAATCTTTCTGTACTCACACTCTTACTGACTATGAAGCCAAGCTGTTGTGACACATGCAGGATGTGGTTTGGCCATATCTTGCTGAAATAAGCAGTGACGCCCCTGATGGCAGCATATGTTGCTCCAAAATGCATATGTACCCTTGAGCGTTAATGGTGCCTTCACAGATGTGCAAGTTACCCATGCCATGGACACTAACACACCCCCATACCATGACAGACGCTGGCTTTTGAACCTCGCGTTGGTAACAATCGGGATGGTCCTTTTCCTCTTTGGCCCGGAGAACACGACGTCCATTATTTCCAAAAACAATTTGAAAGGTGGACTCGTCAGACCACAGCACACGTTTCCACTTTGCGTCAGTCCTTGCAATTCCTTGCAATCGTGCCTTGAGAAACGTTGTTCGTAAACTGTTGGACTATTCGCTCATGCAGTTTTTCGCAAAGTGGCCAACCTCGACCCATCCTGGCTGAGCCTGGATGCTCCTTTTATACCCAGTCATGATAGCATCACCTGTTACCTATTCACCTGTGGAATGTTCCAAACAGGTGTTTATTGAACATTCCACAACCTTGCCAGTCTTATGTTGCCCCTGTCCCAACTTTTTTGGAACGTGTTGCAGGCATCAAATTGGGAATTAGCGTATATTTACAAAAATGAATAAAGTTGATAAGGTAAAACATTAAATATCTGTTTTCAATTAAATATATGTAAAAGAGAATTTACAAATCACTGCTTTCTGCTTTTATTTGCATTTTACATATAAATGGACTGGGGGGCTCCTTTTGCCAATTTGTTAAATTAAGGACATAAGTAGTGGATTTGTTTTTAGCTGCACTCTTTATTTTCGACAAGATGCTTTTGGGCAGCATGAGAGCGAGAGAGCTTGAATGCATGTGTCTCACACCGAAAGCATGAGATAGAGCTTGAATGCATGTGTCTCACACCGAAAGCATGAGATAGAGCTTGAATGCATGCATCTCACACCGAAAGCATGAGATAGAGCTTGAATGCATGTGTCTCACACCGAAAGCATGAGATAGAGCTTGAATGCATGCATCTCACACCGAAAGCATGAGATAGAGCTTGAATGCATGTGTCTCACACCGAAAGCATGAGATAGAGCTTGAATGCATGTGTCTCACACCGAAAGCATGAGATAGAGCTTGAATGCATGTGTCTCACACCGAAAGCATGAGATAGAGCTTGAATGCATGTGTCTCACACCGAAAGCATGAGATAGAGCTTGAATGCATGCGTCTCACACCGAAAGCATGAGATAGAGCTTGAATGCATGCGTCTCACACCGAAAGCATGAGATAGAGCTTGAATGCATGTGTGTAAAGGGGCGTGACGTGTGAGGAAGGAGGAGCCAAACGCAGCAAGGGGATTCATTAAGCCCTTAGGCCACTAAGGCGGGATACCCGCAGATAAGGGAGGAGACAAGACAAGGAACAACAAACACCACTACAGACGCTACTAACTGGCTAACTGTCAAACGCTAAGTAGAGCGTAAGAACAGGGATCAGAACAGCCAGAAATAAAACGCGCCCTGTCTCGGTAACGAGACACATAATAATGGGCGAGTAGCGAAAAGACAAACATAAAACAGTTAGAAACACTACAAAATAATACGATATCGTAATAGCGGAGGCGAAAGGAACAGATCCAACGTTCCCAGGCTATTCTCAAACTCGCGGTCACACACAAACGTGTCCACAGCATCGCCCAATCCTCCCTACAGGAAGACATGCGCCAAAAGACGAAACGTGGTATCTTGAGAGTAATGCTTATTACTTACATGTAGTTCCACTCCCCGCCTCACGGGGGAGTTCTAGACTAGAGTTGGTTCCCTGCGGTGTAGCAGACTAGTTCCAGCTATAGAAGAGACCAGACACATGTTATACAGCGAACTCATATGTACTTTCAGTAATGCTGAATAAATCAGTTAACTTGTACCAAGATCTCCTCCTTACATATCTATAAGTGAGTTACTACAAATGGCGACGAGTTTAAACGAGGACTGTGCATAGGAAGACGAAGTTGAACGTCTTTTCGAGCTACCGGTAGCTAGCAAGGAGAGCTGGCTAACGTCGTGACAGCACTGCACGAGACCGGACTAGTGGGCAGGATGAGTACAATGATCGGAAACCTGTCAGCCTACGAGGCTAAGGAACAAACTTGGGAAGAATATTGTGAGATACTTGAACAGTATTTTGAGGCAAATGGCATTGATAATGGGGAGAAGCAGAGAGCTATTCTCATCAGTGTGGTGGGGCGAGCTACGTACAGGCTCATGAGAAACCTACTGAGCCCCGATAAGCCTAGCTCGAAAATGTATGACGAGTTAAAGGTGTTGATGCAGAATCACTTCAGCCCAAAACCGAGTGAGATTGTTCAGAGATACAAATTCGATTCCCGCTCTCGCCAACCTAATGAAACTGTCAGTGAATATGTTGCTGAGCTGAGACAAATAGCACACGACTGTAACTATGGGCAGACCCTAGAGCAGATGTTAAGAGACAGATTGGTGTGCGGGATAAATGACGACAGGATACAGAGACGCCTGCTAGCTGAAACGGATTTAACTTTTGAGAAGGCTTACAAAATGGCTGTAGCCGCCGAAGCCGCTAGTAGGAATGTTATAGACCTACAGGCTAAAGCAGCAGGCAACGTTAACCAAGTGAAGACGGAGGCCGGGGCCGGAGCGAGAGAGGATGAGCGAGGTAAGTAAGTGTGCCTTTCTGCAGGACAAGGTTGAATACCTAGGGCATAAAGTAGATGCTGAGGGCTTACACCCAGTGGAGAACAAGGTGAGAGCCATAGAAGAGGCCCCCGCTCCAACCACAGTGACTGAACTAAAGGCATATTTAGGCTTGTTAAACTACTATAACAAATTCCTGCCTAACCTCGCCACACACCTTGCCCCCCTACATCAGCTGTTGAGAAAAGATCCATCATGGACATGGGGCAGGGAGCAAGAGAAAGCTTTTCAGCGGTCAAAACAGCTACTGAAATCAGCCAAGGTTCTGTGTCACTATTCAGCAGATAGAGAGCTGGTGTTAGCCTGCGACGCTTCACCTTACGGAGTGGGAGCCTTGCTGTCTCACGTGATGGAAGACGGCAGTGAGAAGCCATTGGGTTTCATGTCACGCACGCTGACACCCGCGGAGAAACGGTACTCACAGTTAGACAAAGAGGGGCTAGCCATTATGTTTGGAATTAAACGGTTCCATAAATATCTATACGGCCGAACTTTCACAATCAGCACCGACCACAAGCCGCTGATATCACTCTTTCATGAAAAGAAGCCCGTGCCACAGATGTGCTCACCCAGAGTGCAGAGGTGGGCAGTCCTACTGAGAGCTTATGAGTACAAGATAGTCTACAAACCAGGCAAAGAGCACGCAAATGCAGACGCACTGAGCAGGCTGCCGCTGCCCCAGACAGCGGAGGAAGATGACACAGACCAAGTGCTCATGATCAATGTGATGGACGACTCGCCAGTCACAACAACACAAGTCAGGAAGTGGACAGCCAAGGACAAAACGCTCTCCCAAGTACACGAGTGGTGTCTAAAAGGTTGGCCAAGAGAGGTCGACTCACCGTACAAACCATACAGTCAAAGGCGGCTGGAACTGAGTGTGAAGGATGGTTGTGTACTATGGGGGGCGAGAGTAGTTATCCCCAAGAGAGGAAGGGGGTCCGTACTGAAACAGCTGCACAACACACACCCGGGCATCTCGAGAATGAAGGGCCTAGCGCGCTCATACGTATGGTGGCCGGGCATGGACATGGAGATTGAGCAGGAGGTGCAGTCCTGCCTGGCATGTCAAGAAACCAGGAAGTGTCCAGCCCGGGCCCCCCTCCACCCGTGGGAGTGGCCGGAAGTGCCGTGGAGCCGACTCCACATTGACTATGCTGGCCCTTTCCAAGGGAAGATGTTCCTCGTCATTGTTGACGTGCACTCAAAATGGATCGACGTCTATCCCACCAGCTCAGCAACAAGTGAAACCACCATAGAAAAGTTGAGACAGTGCTTCAGCACACATGGCCTACCACAGATGATCGTATCCGACAACGGTACCTGCTTCACAAGTGCTGAGTTCGAGCTGTTCATGCAGAAGAATGGCATCCAGCACGTCACGTCCGCGCCCTTCCACCCTGCATCAAATGGCCTGGCTGAAAGGGCCGTGCAAACGTTCAAAGAAGGACTGAAAAAAGCGAAGGGAGGGACCATGGAAACCAAACTAGCCAGATTCCTGTTTAATTACAGGATCACACCACAGACCACCACGGGTCTGTCACCCGCAGAAATGCTCATGTCCCGCAGACTGCGTTCCACGCTCGATCTGCTGCTACCCGATGTCAAGTCCCGAGTCCGTCGCAATCAACTCAGGCAAAAGGAACAACATGACGGCCACAGTAAGTGGAGGGGGTTCTCCCCTGGAGAGGAGGTTTACGTCAGGAATTATAGCTACGGACCAAAGTGGATCTTGGGGAGGGTGGAGAAGTGTACGGGACCAGTCTCGTACCGAGTGCGGACAGGAGATGGACAATCCAAGAGAAGACACGTCGACCAAATCAGGAAGCGCCACGTCGCAGAGACAAACGACATGACCGCTTCGGGAGGGGCTGGGGAGCCAAGCAGCCTACAGGGTCATGCACCGTCAGCAGAGACTCTCACAGAGGACCCTGGGGTGTCCTCACCGTGCGGGGAGAGTGTGACTGTTCCTGAGATGGTTCCTGAGGAACCTCCTGCCGTCCCACCACTGGACAGAAGAGCGGAGTCTTCTCCGGTGCTACGCCGCTCAGAGAGAACCAGGCAGGCTCCTGCTCACCTCAAAGACTTTGTCCCATAGTACAGTATAGTAGTGAGACCCTTCAAGACAGAGTAAGAATAAGCTCTGGGGCTCACTGGAAGGCTGGCAGTCTACCCACCTTCCTAGTTTCCTTAGTTGTGAACTGTGGGATTATTTTTTATTACTTATCTTTTAGAGTTCAGAAGTACAGTAGAGACCCTAGCAGTAATAGGCCTGTTTAGTTAGCCTATGTGTTATCCAGGGTCAGTTATGGGGCCTTAGCTTAAGGGGGGAGGAATGTGGTATCTTGAGAGTAATGCTTATTACTTACCTGTAGTTCCACTCCCCGCCTCACGGGGGAGTTCTAGACTAGAGTTGGTTCCCTGCGGTGTAGCAGACTAGTTCCAGCTATAGAAGAGACCAGACGCATGTTATACAGCGAACTCATATGTACTTTCAGTAATGCTGAATAAATCAGTTAACTTGTACCAAGATCTCCTCCTTACATATCTATAAGTGAGTTACTACAAAACAGAACATGAGTTCCAAACAAAATCGTCAAAACTCCATGAAAGGAGAAAGGCACCGAAAAGGAACGAACAGGACAGGCAGCACCGGACATTTACCGGCTAGACCAACGCGAGATTAAATGAAAATAAACGCCCTGCCTCTCTATGAGGAAATGTAACGAGGCGAACAGGAAACAGAGATTTAATGTTCCATGGCAATATTAATAGGCTCGCAGTCAAATGCAGAAAACAAAGAGGGTAAACACCCGATCTCCCAGGAGAGAGAAACATTTTACAGGTGAGCCGACGGAGCACCGTCGTCCCATAACTTTACTATCCATAGACTAACGCAAGCTTAAATTGGAACAACCGCCCTAGCCTCTCAGTAAATAAATATGTAACGAGGCGAAATGGAACCGAGATTTAACGTTCCACGGCTAGTTTAATAAGTAGCAGTCTAATGCAGAAAACAAGAGGTAAACACCCGATCTCCCAGGAGGGAGAAACATTTTACAGGTGAGCCGACGGAGCACCGTCGTCCCATAACTTACTATCCAAAAGACTCACGCAAACTTAAATTGGAACAACCGCCCTAGCCTCTCAGTAAAAAAATGTAACGAAGCGAAGGAACAGAGAGCTAAAGTTACCATGCTACGCGCAGTCACACAAACATGTCCACAACCTCGCCCAAACTCTACACAAGGAGAAACACACCCGGAAAACGAACAGAACAATAGTTCCGAAACAAAATCGTCCCGTAGGTAAAAAGGACGGAGGACAACTGCAACAAAGACCAACGCAAAATAGCACGACAGCCTCTCAATATAAATAAAACCCTGACTCACAACAAAGGGGAACGTAGTCCACGAGAAGGAGACCAAACAGGGAAATACGTACCAAAGCTACTTACTGGCTCACAGTAACACGGAATTGAGTAGAAGCAAAACGCCAGGTCTCTCAGTAAGAAAACCAAATAACAGGCGAGAATGGACCAGAGAAACTACTACTCTATACTTCTACGAGCTACGAACTAAGTAGATGCGAAACGCCCGATCTCCCTATGGGAAGACATGTGCCAAAAGGCGAACATAACTAATGTTCCGAACAGAATCGCCCAAAAACTCCATACACGGAGAAAAAGCACTAAAAAGGCAAAATAGAGTAGAGATTTACGGTCCCAAACTTCTACGAGATAATCAACTACCAAGCCAGTAAGAAATAAGCCCTGCCTCAATAAAGAGACGTTAAAAATAGGCGAGTAGCCAAAATGGTACGGGAACTCACAGCCAACAATAACACCACAGTACAAACAATGAACAATGAACAATTAATGTCGAAGCCCCGAACGAAGGAAACGGTAGGCTTATAAGTCTCTCAGGTAACTAAGCACAGGTGTAAACGCTTAAACAGAAGCTCCCCCAACTCAGCAGGGCGGAGCAAGCATCTACCCAAAGGGTGGCGCCCTCGCGTGGCCACCGAGGAAAACGACCGCATGGGGAAACGGTTGAAAACCATGACAATGTCTCACACCGAAAGCATGAGATAGAGCTTGAATGCATGCGTCTCACACCGAAAGCATGAGATAGAGCTTGAATGCATGCGTCTCACACCGAAAGCATGAGATAGAGCTTGAATGCATGTGTCTCACACCGAAAGCATGAGATAGAGCTTGAATGCATGTGTCTCACACCGAAAGCATGAGATAGAGCTTGAATGCATGTGTCTCACACCGAAAGCATGAGATAGAGCTTGAATGCATGTGTCTCACACCGAAAGCATGAGATAGAGCTTGAATGCATGCGTCTCACACCGAAAGCATGAGATAGAGCTTGAATGCATGCGTCTCACACCGAAAGCATGAGATAGAGCTTGAATGCATGTGTCTCACACCGAAAGCATGAGATAGAGCTTGAATGCATGTGTCTCACACCGAAAGCATGAGATAGAGCTTGAATGCATGTGTCTCACACCGAAAGCATGAGATCTGGCAACCCTGTGAGGAAAACCGATGATTGACCATACTGAAATTCACATATGGCTGTGTTGGAAAAGCATCATTCAGAGCTACTACCTGCATTAAAGGAACTGTGTGGCTTTCATAAGGTATGTTTTGGGGTTTGCAATAGCTTTGACTTCACCTCACATGCGTTTGAACCGCAAACTGTTACACAAGAATTTGTATATAAAATTATTTTTAGATGCATTGTCTACTTATGTATACTTTACTTGAGCCTAGCAGTTACTACTATATGGTAGGCATCATAGTATAATGAAGGCACTATTTTACAAACGGCCACCAACACATTTCAAATTCCATTTACCATTCATGCATGGAGTCCACTAAAGTGTACAGGCTTTTCAAAGTCAATTTTAACATAGTCAAAAACATTTGTGATCCCCACAACACTTGAGCAGATTCTTTGCACCTTTGCCTACATTTTGTATATGCTCCATCTTGTTACATTTGATTGGCTTTTATAGTTTTGATACATTGAAGGTCAAAATGGGAGGTGGAAATGTACCAACTACCTCTGGTATAGCTGTGAAAACCTTCTATTCCTAGAGAACAGAGCATGTTAAGAAATATATTCTTATTAGGTAAAATGCAGGGAGCACAATTATATTTTTAACAAAAGAGTACTGTAGTATGGGAGCATATCCGCGCCAAAATTCAAATGAAAATGCAAATCGCTGATTGCATTTCGTTTACATTCGATGTGCGCAAAAACCATGACATAATTCAAATGAAAATGCAAAAGGACACTTTGCGTTTTCATTTGAAAGTTAATGTACGCACTTTATCTGACAATTTGAAAATGTTAATGCAAATCCATTTCACATTAAATTTTTCTCGCCCTCTACGACACAACCCTGCCATAATTTTAATGAACATGAAAAACCACATTTGCATTAGCAGTTTCTTATTGCAATCGCATGATCCATGACAAAATGGAAATGATAATTCAATTCGCCATTTAACATATCGTTTTAATGCTTTTGCGGCACAAGAGTGGCATAATTCAAATGCAATGGCATTGCATCCGTTTGCATTATCATTTCTGCATGTTCTCGCAAAAACCCTGCCAAAAATCCGAACTGAACATGCAAACTGTCAAAGATGCCCATCAAGGCGGGGCCTCGAAGAAAGGGGCGTTACAGGGGACTGTTCAAATCACTGAACATAATATAATTCAATGGTTGTCTGTGATTTTGGTCGCCATGCAGTTACCAGGCTAGATAGCGACATTTCCTAGTCCTCTGTGTTTGGGGATTATAGGCTAAATGCTAAAAACTAGAAAGGAAACGAGGTAACATAAACATTACGATGAGCCTAGCCAGCCCGTTGTTTACTAACTTAACCTCAACAGCAGGGAGGACTTCCTGTAAGAGGCAATAGATTTTCCGTTAACCGGTTTGACTTAGACAGGGCTGTGTGATAAGCCATCATTGAGCTATTGCTTAGCCTATATTCCATGTCACTAAAATAAAATAAGCAGGCTATCAATAAAATAAGTGCTTATGTCTCAAATTTTGTCTGAGTGGTAGACCTATTAAAATGATTCTATAGCCAAAGACTGAGCACAATGGCACTGTGACATGGATTTAAAAAAAAATTATTATTATTTTACAGCTGTGTAGATAGGCTGTGTATTCGCACACCTTCTAAAAAGACCAGTTTTTACGTTCTCTCCCACGTAGCCTAGCCTATTTAAATTGAACAAATTAAAATGTTTTGTGTAGTAGGCTAGGCCAGAACAGTAAAATCAGCGTGATAGAGGCTACCGCCGCATCTTACAACATTGAGATCGGAACGTTATAATAAAATAAAAATATAATCGTGCAAATATCCATTTGTTTTACTCTGTAGCCTATGCTATGTTGCTTCATGACTAGGCTAAATATGAATTATTAGGCTACAATAGCCCAGTCTACAGGTAAAATTTCCTGTGAGTAGGCCGAGGGAGATCAGAGTCGGGGTTGTGCCCCGGGGTCGTTTTCCCAGTGTTTTCACCCAATAATAAAATAAGCTGAATTGCTGTGTCTTTCAGTTTTTACAAGTCTTTTGTAAAAGAAAACATTAATTAATAGAAATCGTGATGGAAATGCCCATGGTGAAAAGGGTAGTACATTTTCAAGCATAGCTTGCCATGAATAGCCGGCTGGTTTTGACAGTAGCCTAACATTAGGCTAGTTACCACACCAGATTAACGAAAGCAGGGGAACATATCTAAACTGTTAACTAAGTTAACATTGGGCTGGCTATGGCTCATTGTAACTTTTAGGCTACCTCATTTCCTTTTAAATTCTTATCATTTAACCTATTATCCCCTAACACAGAGAACTAGGAAATATCGCTATCTAGCCTGGTAACTGCCTGAAGTTGAACCATAAATTCAGTGGTTTGAACTGTCCCCTGTAACGCCCCTTTCTTCGAGGCCCCTCCTTGATGGGCAGCTTTGACAGTTTACATGTTCAGTTCGGATTTTTGGCACGGTATTTGCGTGAACACACAGAAATAATAATGCAAACGGATGCAACGTCACTCTTGTGCCGCAAAAGCATGCAAACGATATGTTAAATGGCGAATTGAATTATCATTTCCTTTTTGTCATGGATCATGCGATTGCAATAAGAAACTGCTAATGCAAATGTGGTTTTTCATTTTCATTAAAATTATGGCAGGGTTGTGTCGTAGAGGGCGAGAAAAATTTAATGTGAAATGGATTTGCATTAACATTTTCAAATTGTCAGATAAAGTGTGTACATTAACTTGCAAATGAAAACGCAAAGTGGCCTTTTGCATTTTCATTTGAATTATGTCATGTTTTTTGCGCACATCGAATGTAAACCGAATGCAATCGGCGATTTGCATTTTCATTTTGGCGCGGATACGCTTCCATACTGTAGTTCTTGTACTGTGTATGAAAAACCTTCCGTATAACAAATACACAGTATGCAGTACAACTTTTACACAGCAAGATTGAAGGTGTATAGTATATGGAAATAATACTGATGGATTGTTAAATCAAATTCTCTTTAAAAAAAACTTAAAATGGGTATGCTTGGAAGTCGGCCAAATTCCCTAAATAACGAAGCTACCTCTGTTTTCTGTTCTAAACAAGAAACATTATTAGACAATAATGCCGAAGACCAACCATATATTTATGTTCTAGGTGGCAGTATCACCGTTTGTTCTTTTAACATTTATTCTTACATTGCTGAACTCATATGGTAATCCCTCAGAGAAATAGTATAGTCTAACTATACAAGTGACTGCCCCTAACACATATTAGGTCTACAGCAGCTTTCTCATTGCACTGTCTTCACAGACCAAGAAAGAGACACACTCTGCTCCCCAAGCTGAAGACCAAGGTAAACAGTCCTATTGTTTGTTTGGGTCAATCTGTGAATTCTCCGGTAGCAGATTCATAAAGTCTATATTGCTTAACCTTAAAAATTTATTTAGATTTGATATCATCTATCTTGAACAGATGTTTCAAAAGCAGCAACATTTGCATAGGAAATTTAAGAAATGCTAATGTACATTCTGAGATATATAATAAATGTAATTAGGAGAGGGACATTTCAAACCATTTTGTGCAAAGTCATGTCTTGCATCATTGCCCTGGGCATGCATTACATTGACTGTATCAAAACTAAAACAAACAAGGTTTTTCCTCCTCTGCAGCTTGCATTAAAAAAAAAATCAAACTAGAACTATAATGAGGAAGAGGAATGTTCAGCTTACTAAGTTCAGAACTGAGAGCCTCACCACAAAGCCACAGAAACACATTCTCAGTTCATCCACTCGATCTTGTCAGCATTTCTTATGCTACTGAAAGTATTAGCCCCCATCTATTTTATTTTCCGCTCATCTCCATTTACTGGGCCACACCAAGTGCTATCTGAGTATAAGCAATTACTCACCATAAAGCTTCCAGTTCTAGTCTGCATCTGCCAACTATGTGGGCTTAATTTAAACACAATGTAGCTTGAAAAGGTCACCATAACAAAACTGTTTATTTGTGTTGTTGCATAATAAGACAATAGAGACTTTGCATGTGGTTGGCGCAGTGGTTAGCATTATTGCCTTGTAACTCTGTACCTTCTTGCTGTGAGGCAACACTACACCACCGCACCCCCAACTTTGTGTGCATTTTGGCATAACTTTTCAAGACCTGAAAATGTATTGGGAAAAAAAAACTTGATTTTGTTTTTGTGCTGGAACTTTAAAAAAAAAATGTTATTATGTTACATTAATTATATTACATTATTATTCAATTATTTCTCTTCCCCTCTCTCTAATGCAATTACAGGGGAAACCATGATTTCAAACACATCCAAGAATGACACTGACCATAAGAACCTGGTTTTTGTAGGGACATATTCATTGGTCTTTGTGGCTGGCCTGATCCTCAATGTTATTGCCCTGGTGGTCTTCTGCCGCTATACCAAGTTACGTTCTCATACCATCGTCTACATGACCAATCTGGCACTGGCTGACCTGTTGCTTGTCTCCACTCTTCCTGTGAGGATCTACTATTACTTGGGGTTCTCAGGGCTGTCTCAGAACCTGTGTGAGGGTCTTAGCCTGGTTCTCCTTGTCAATATGTATGGGAGCATCTTCCTTCTGGCGTGCATGAGCTTTGACCGCTGCATGGCTGTCTGCTATCCCATGTCATCCCGTGTCAAGGAGGGGCGCAAGAAGGCTCCGCTGGTGTGCCTGGGCGTCTGGATGCTGACCGTGGGGGCCAGCTTGCCTACCTACCTGTTCAAAAAAGGAACAGAAGACAGTCAAACTTCATGTTTTGGGAGCACCCCGATCTATGCCATCCAGCCTGGGGCTGTGTTCTCCACACTCACTATTGGCTTTGGGATCCCACTCGCCACCATGATGACATGCTCCTGGTTCCTGATCAAGGCCATTAGCCGCAGCACAGTGGCACAGACGGATGTGATCGACAGCCGGAAGATCCAGCGGATGATCACTGTTAGTCTGTTGATCTTCCTGGTATGCTTCCTACCCTACCACCTCATTTTGGGGCTGTTGTATTTCTACAGACAAAGCACACTGCCCCCACTGGTCACAGCCTTCCAATACAGCCTGACTTTCGCCTGCCTCAATGCCATGCTGGACCCTTTGGCATACTACTTCACCACGGAGACCTTTAGGAACAATGTGGACATGAACGCAGTCAGAAAGATGTGGCCGCTACACAGCCACAGCTCAGATGGTAATCCACCTCATGTCCCCCTGAACACATCCACCAGTATTCGTGAGTAGTCACACAAGACAACATATCTAATAGGATCCACTTGGGGAATACAGGCATTGAAAAAAAAGTACTCTGCACAGTTACACAGCACAAGTGGCTAAAGGATATAGACATTAAATGGCCTTCATTACTGTATCTTTTGCTTATATCCTGTCAACATCTGGATCTGTAATGAATATTGGTTTCACCCTATTATGGCCATACAGCTCTGAAACCATTTAGTATTTAAACCATGTTGTCAATTAAGAATCTGTTGTTCATTCATATATTAATCTTATCATTCCAGTTTATTTCTAATTGCTTCACAATTAATGGCAGAACATACATGATTTATGGAAAGATATTTCACCGGCAGAACATACATGATTCATGGAAAGAGACTAGTTCATATTTCACCTGCACTGAACCAATGGAAAGTGGTCAAAGAATACAAAATGTTGTTTACACACACAGCTAAATTTGAGCATGTGGTATATGTATGTATATTTTTTCATACTTTCATTAACTAATAGATAACATTGCCACTTCATTGTTGTAATTCTCTGATAATGCTATCATTGTATGGCCTGATATACACAAAGCTGGTAATTTATCATATCATTTTAGTATCATTCATGACTAATGAACTACTTCTATCCACCTACAGCCATTTTCCAAATAAGATTTGTGGTACACCTTATACCTTCTACACCTTTTACATCTGATGTGTGGCTGTAAAATTTCACTCATCACAGATAATTAGTCTTAAAATGTCCCAGGCATAGTTTGTGTGCATTAATTTCATGAGCAATAGCAGAGAGGAGGTAATTAACTCCAGCAGGACACGCATACAAATGTACACACACACACAAGGATACATTACAAATTTGCATGCTCACACACAATATACATACATACAGTATATAGTATATTTGTGCACAGGCTCACAAACGTAAACTCTACATATCTGCACAATAACACACAAGGAAATATGAATAGAATAAGTGGGTATAGGCTGTGTAGTGACTGTGTCATTAGTTGACTGAAACAATCTGGATAATATGCCTATTGATCAGTAATTTTAGTACTCCCTTGCATACATTGCATAATAAATGACTCACATTACTCAAACAGCTGTAGTTCCGCACACGTGCGCATACACACGCACGCACACACTACCGCACAAAACCTTGACAGGTATAGAAGAGATTAATAGCCCCTCCCCCAGTAGCCTGAATGTTGAATGTGTTCTGTGTCAGCACAGAATATACAGTTGAAGTCGGAAGTTTACATACACTTAGGTTGAAGTAATTAAAACTAATTTTTAACCACTCCACAGATTTCATGTTAGCAAACTATAGTGTTGGCAAGTCAGTTAGGACATCTACTTTGTGCATGACACAAGTAATTTTTCCAACAATTGTTTACAGACAGATTATTTCACTTTCACTATATCACAATTCCAGTGGGTCAGTCCCACCCCCCAATTCCCATAGAGATCCATTCAAATGCAGAGACGTTATAGTAGTGCTTGTAAGAGTACCAGAAAATAAGATATCAAGAGTCTTTCGATGTTGTTGGGTCACAGACATCAGGAGGTCGTGGCAGGCAAAGGATAAGTGACCAATTATTAAAAATTTAAAGGTACAGTCAACTTAGTGTATGTAAACTTCTGACCCACTGGAATTGTGATATAGTGAATTAAAAGTGAAATAATCTGTCTGTAAACAATTGTTGGAAACATTACTTGTGTCATCCACAAAGTAGATGTCCTAACTGACCTACCAACACTATAGTTTGCTAACATAAAATCTGTGGAGTGGTTAAAAATACGTTTTAATGACTTCAATCTAATTGTACGTAAACTTCCGACTTCAACTGTAACTGATATTACCATGGAGAGCCTAAATGTACTGTATATAATGGTGGCAATCATTTTTGTTTCTCTGAAAAACATTTAAATTTCATGCTCTTCATTCAATGTGCCATACATTTTTTAGGCTATAGCTTTCCTTGTATGATTGCTTTTCATTCTAAATTTTGGTCATCCAAAATATCACAATAGTTTTGCTATTTTGATTAATTGTGTCTTGTGTCATTAAAATAATGCAACTACAGTACATGAAAGGGTACTTTGTATTTATGCTTGATTCGATTGTGAATTTACATCCTTTCAAGCCAGGTAAAGTATTTTAGTGTGTGATTTCCATGGATATCAATACTCCTACTGTTACTCACATACACCATGGCAAATGCCAAATTTCTTCCTATCATCATAAATTGCATAGAATTTTTTTACACACTGCTAAAAAACACACATTTATTTACTATATAATGCCACATGCAGAAGAAATGTCTCAGATCATTTGTGATTCTTGCTTTAATTTAAATATACAGTGGGCACTGCTTTATGACTAACCCCCAGAGTCCCTTTTAGAGTACACACTACACTACTAAGTCCCTTTTAGAGTACACACTACACTACTAAGTCCCTTTTAGAGTACACACTACACTACTAAGTCCCTTTTAGAGTACACACTACACTACTAAGTCCCTTTTAGAGTACACACTACATGTGTCTACACCATAGACCTTAGAAACCTTACACACACTACATGTCTCTCATCCTACCTTCTTTGAGCCTAAGCCCATCCTCCACAATCTCCCCCATTTCTACAGTGGTTAAATACACAGCCTGGCCAAAAAAAAAGTCGCCGTTGTACCCGTCATGCATAGTGCCCACTGTACAAGCCTCTGGAGGCAGTGTTATGATCTGGGGTTGCTTCAATTGGTCAGGTCTAGGCTCAGCAACGTTGTGCAGCAATAAAATGAAGTCAGCTGAGTACCTGAATGTACTGAATGACCAGGTTATCCCATCAATTGGCATATTCCAGGACGACAATGCCAAGATTCATCAGGCTCAAATTGTGAAAGAGTGGTTCAGGGAGCATGAGGAATCATTTTCACAAATGAATTGGCCACCAGAGTCCTGACCTTAACCCCATTGAAAGTCTTTGGGATGTGCTGGAGAAGACTTTACGGAGTGGTTCGACTCTCCCGTTGTCAATACAAGATCTCGGACAAAAATCAATGCAACTCTGGACGGAAATAAATGTTGCGACATTGCATAAGGTTGTCGAAACAATGACACGACGACTGAATGACAAAGCTAAAGTCGGTCCAACAAAATATTAGAGAGTCCGACTTTTTTTTTGGCCAGGCAGTGTATATGTCTTAAAACTTAATTTCCCTGTCAGAGTGGTGATTACCAACTGACAAAAGTACAGTCTCTATGTATGAATTAAAATAAGACATTTCAAAAGTCCCTAATGAGCAGTCAACAGAATATGTACGCTCAAGTTGTCTGCAGGCTAAAGAAATTTATCTTCATTTATCTTCCCTTGCTGAATGCATGCAAAACAGGAAGCAATGCAAACCGCTAATGAATACAGTGTCCATGTTTTTGGCAGTTGATCGCAGTTGCATGCTGAGGTTGCACCACCCCCACCATCAAGGTCTCACACACACTCATCAAACTAACAGGTCCACAGATGTTGTAATCACATTATTTCACATACACTACACCCCCCACACTCAAAAACAAAGATTTTTAAAAAACTGTTTTGAATCATTTAAAAATGTATTTAACAGCAACTTGGAAGTATTCTGTGAACCACAGCAATTACAAATTAGTCTTTGTCATGACCATGACCCACTTATTGTACGTCGCTTTGGATAAAAGCGTCTGCCAAATGATTGTAATGTAATGTAATGACCAAGTCACAATTTCATGCTGCCAATTTAAATTATTAGAGCTGAACAGGCACAAAGTTTTAGCTTCTTGAAAGATGGAAAGAAAATGCACATGTGTATGGTTTCCTTATATGGCTTGCTTGCTGGCTAGTTTGCTATACTTTTACAAAACTTTGTGTTGATACAGCTTGCAAGCTGTAACCTTGGTTCTATTTCATTTTTAAAAAGTCAGATGTGATCTTGCTATTTTGAGTATAAAATAGTTTCACTTCCTCTCAGATAAGCTCTTAGCAGTAAAAACACGGTTATGTGTCCTGTCCTACTTGACTGAAGCTGGCTGAAGCAAACATGTGACATCTAGTGGCAACTATGGGTCTTATTCAGCCCTTCAGCCCCAGTATATACAAGATACACAGTAGATATGTAAAGAAGATATGCATGTAGAAACTATTAGACGATAACAGTTCCTACATTTGCGGTTAGAAATTTAAACCAAAACAGTTTAAACATAGCTTGGTCATGTCCTAGCAGAAGGTTCACCCAGCTGCATCTGTAGGCCACTCTCCATCTGGATTTAAAATACGATTACCAGCAGTGCACAAGGAAAATATTAATTCAAACAGGTTATATCTATGAAATAAACATGCATTGAATTGAATCCAGCAATGATCTTCACTTCTTATCATCGAAGCCTTGTACTGAAGGGATGAAGAACACCTGCCCAGGCACTTTACCTTGTGCTCCTTACAATGGTGACCCAGATCAGATTCCTCTGATCAAGAGCAGAATTTGAACCAATTTGGACAAACTGATGACCTTAAGAGTGGAAGGGAGTGACTGCCAGAGCCTCTGGTCTAATGGCAGCTGGCATCTAATGAAACATTTCCTCATCTACCATCCTGACTGCTGCCGTTTCTACACCATGAATATACAGTTGAAGTCGGAAGTTTACATACACCTTAGCCAAATCCATTTAAACTCAGTTTTTCACAATTCCTGACATTTAATCCTAGTAAACATTCCCTGTCTTAGGTCAGTTAGGATCTCACCCTTATTTTAAGAATGTGAAATGTCAGAATAATAGTAGAGAATTATTTATTTCAGCTTTTATTTCTTTCATCACATTCCCAGTGGGTCAGAAGTTTACAAACACTCTGTTAGTATTTGATAGCATTGCCTTTAAATTATTTAACTTGGTTCAAATGTTTCAGGTAGCCTTCCAAAAGCAATAAGTTGCTGGAATTTTTACCCATTCCTCCGGACAGAACTGGTGTAACTCAGTCAGGTTTGTAGGCCTCCTTGCTCGCACATGCTTTTTCAGTTCTGCCCACAAATTTTCGATTGGTTTGAGGTCAGGATTTTGTGATGGCCACTCCGATACCTTGACTTTGTTGTCCTTAAGCCATTTTGCCACAAATTTGGAAGTATGCTTTGGGTCATTGTCCATTTGTAAGAGCCATTTGCGACCAAGCTTTAACTTCCTGGCTGATGTCTTGAGATGTTGCTTCAATATATCCACATAATTTTCCTTCCTCCTGATGCCACCTATTTTATGAAGTGCACCAGTCCCTCCTGCAGCAAAGCACCCCCACAACATGATGGTGTTCTTCGGCTTGCAAGCCTCACCCTTTTTCCTCCAAACATAACGATGGTCATTATGGCCAAACAGTTAAATTTTTGTTTCATCAGACCAGGGGACATTTCTCCAAAAAGTGAGATCTTTGTATGTGCAGTTACAAACTGTAGTCTGGCTTTTTTATGGCAGTTTTGGAGTAGTGGCTTCTTCCTTGCTGAGCAGCCTTTCAGGTTATGTCGATATAGAACTCGTTTTACTGTGGATATAGATACTTTTGTACCCATTCCCTCCAGCATCTTCACAAGGTCCTTTGCTGTTGTTCTGGGATTGATTTGTACTTTTCACACCAAAGCACGTTGATCTCTAGGAGACAGAACACGTCTCCTTCCTGAGCGGTATGACGGCGGCGTGGTACTTATTATAACTATCCTGTTCAAAATACTTATTTTGAACAGGATAGTTGCAGTTGCAGATCTCCAGCACAAGTCATCAAGCCCACTGACTATTTTCCACAGATACGCATTTGATTATGATTTTCCATTTTAAAAAAAAATAAAAAAATCTTTGCTTAAGATTTTCTATTTTCAAATAACATGTATAACTCATCTGAACATGGACAAGTGACAAAAGACTATAATGGGGGGAGTTGGGTTCGGAGGGCCAGATGCAACAGAGAGATCAAAAAGTGTCTCCGAAAATCGGAAACACCACTAGAGTGAAAGATTTCACAAACAGAGAGAAAAGGATAACAAAGAATGGAGCAAAAGACTCCCGGCGCAAAGCCAAACGAAAAACAACCCTAAAAACAGGGCGAGGCTCAACACATTGAGCAGAAAATAGATAAACAGAAATTACCTTTGAGTCTCAGTAGAAAAGAGACTAAACAAAGGGAGAAAAACAGAACTGAAAATAATATTTCCGTGGTACTGGAAAAAATAAGCTTGTAGATACGAGTGCAGACAAAGGAAATACCTCTCCTCCTCACACAAGGGTTTAGTAAAAAGAGAGGTGAAAAGAAAACCAAAAAAAAAAACAATTCCTCCAGCTCACAACTTCAGCGAGTAACAAAATAAGAGGAAGCAGAAAGAAGCATAAAATATAGGAATGCCTCTTTAAAAAAAAAAACAGAAAAGAAGGAAGACTAACAGAGTAGAGAAAGGGAAAAGAAAAGATCAAGAGATCTAAACCCTAACTTGTTCTGCTTTACTTATAAGAACAGCAAGGAAGCAATCTCCGTATTTATACCTTTACCGGCTCCGTGTCAAATGCAAGTAATCTCGAAGCACCGGAAATCGGAAACCCAGAGCTAAATATAGCCGGCAGGAAACCACAAACAGGTGCGGAGAATAATTGCAGAGCGAGATGAAAACACCGGAACGGAAAGCGGAAAATCCGATAGAGTGGACGACGCTGCTAAAAGAAAGAACGAACGCCGAAATAAAACGAGGCTGCCGAAAACCATGACAAGGACTGGATAAAATTAGTCAGTCATAGGTACTTGAACTTAATATGAATTTAAGTTGTCCTGGTCAGCATTGCCTTCTGTATGTTGAGGGAAAAATGAAACAGAAAAACAGTCTCATTGAGGTGTGAAAAGAGGTCTAACAAATTCTGCAAAACACAGTACCACAATAATAGAACATATTGGAAATGTCTCTAAACAGCAGCCTCTGTTGAAAGAGGACTGTATTGCATTGGTAGTGTTGGAATGATGATTAAAAGAATCACAATTACACTGACCTGAGAGTTCCTTCTGACTCCAAGATTCCTTTATCCGATCAGAAGAAATATCATTTAAAACAATATCCAGCGGTCAGTTTGAAGAGTGACTTGGTTTTACCCACTCCTTGATAAACTCAGCATAAGGCAGGAGTAGCTCCACAGCCTGCACACACTGTGGTGTCTCATTCTGTTACTCCCCACTCCCATGCTTGAATTAGCTATTATATACAGTGCCCTCCACTATTATCGGCACCCCTGGTAAAGATGAGTAAAAAGGATTATAAAAAATTTGGTGAATTAGCTTAATGTCACACTGAAAAAATGAGAAAAATCCAGCCTTTAATTGAAGTAAATTTATTATGAGAAAAAGAAATAACCCTTTTTACTCATCTTTACCAGGGGTGGCAATAATAGTGGAGGGCACTGTAGCTGAGCTTATGAATGTAAATAAGCTTAGCTCAGTTTATAAACTTGTCAGGGGGGAGTGACGTGTGACATGGGAGGAGCCAAACGCAGCAAGGGGATTCATTAAGCCCTTAGGCCACTAAGGCGGGAAACCCCGCAGATAAGGGAAGGAGACAAGACAAGGAACACACACACACCACAGCTACAGACCGGCTCACTGTTACACACGTGAACCAGAAATAAAACGCCCTCTCGATAACAAGACGCACAAGAACAGGCGAACAGCACAATGGCACAAACAAAACACACAGCAAACACCGAAAACTAATGAAAATTAGTATACCAGGGCGAAAGGAACGGAGATCTAACGTTCCAAGGCTACTCTCAGACTCGCCGTCAAACACAAACCTGTCAATATACGCCCAGTCTTCCCCATAGGAAGACATGCACTAAAAGACGAAACCGGACCATAGTTCAGAACAAAATCGTCAAACTCCATGTACGGAGATAGGTGCCAAAAGGAACGAACAGGACAGGCTGCACCGGACACTTACCGGCTAAAATACCAAAACGAGTTAGAGAATAAAAGCCCTGCCTCTTGGTAAAGAGGAATGTAAGGCGGAGGCGAAGGAACAGAGATAACGTTCCGTGGCTACATCCATAAGCTCGCAGTCACATGCAGAACATAAAGGGGTAAACGCCTGATCTCCCAGAAGGAAGAAACATTTTACAGACGAGCCGACGGAGCACCGTCGTCCCATAACTTTACTAGCAGAATGACTAATGCAAGTTTACAGGAAAACACACGCCCCAGCCTCCCAGCAAAGGGAAATGAAAAGAGGTGAAGGAACAGAGCTAACGTTCCGAGGCTATCTTAAGAAACGCGCAATCCCGCGCAAACATGTCCACAACATCACCCAAGCTCCATATAAGGGGAGACTCACCCGGAGAACGAGCAGAACTACAGTTTCGAACAAAAATTGTCCCACAGGTAAAAAGGGCGAAAGGACAGCTGCAACAAAAGACAAACGCAAGCTCAAACTAAAATACACGCCCTGCCTCGAAGAATAAATAAAGCCCTAAAATCAGTATGATAAAATGCCCTGTCTCTTAGTAAAAGGCAATAGATCTAGGTAAAAACGACAAACAAAGGACAGACCAGAAAGCGGAGACTGAAATGAGCACACAAAACAGGAATTAAACCTGACAGCTCAAGCACAAAGCCAAGTCCCGCAAAGCTCCAACAAAAGCACAACGGAGCAAAAAGGTCTCCTTAAAAACACTAGACCAAACTTACCTACTGGCTAAAACTTTAAAAGGGGTAAATACACCACACACAAAACAGCACAAGCAACAAACACTCACACTCACACTCAACAATCACAAACCACAATTAATCTCGAAGCCCAGAACAAAAGGAACATGGGCTTAAATAGCTCACCGGCAAGTATGTACAGCTCTGCAACGTATATGGGACTTCCTCGCGGGAAGAAGGAACTGTGCCAAAACTCCACCAACGAAGCAGCGCCCACTAGTGGCGACCGAGGAACACGACCGCAAGGGAAAAGGGTCATAAACCATGACAAAACTGTGTTTAGAATAACTTGCTTGGCATTCCCATTTCCTACAGCAAGGACACGTGTTGCTCCTGGTGTTTCTAATCCTGTGCATTTACTGACCCACTCTCCTATGGTAGAGGTGACACTTCTAAAATTAGGAATGCAGTCCTCAGTGTTCATCCCCGTACGGAGGATCCCCAATTGTCACCTAAGAACACTGATGTACAGTACCAGTCAAAGGTTTGGACACACCTACTCATAGAAGGTTTTTCTCCGTTATTTTTACTGTTTTCCACATTTTGGAATAGTAAAGACATCAAAACTATGAGATAACACAAAAACCAAAAAAGGGTTAAACAAATAAAAAAAAGTCTTATATTTAAGATTCTTCAAAGTATAGCCACCTTTTGCCTTGATAACGGCTTTGCACATTCTTGCCATTCTCTCAAACAACTTCTGTGGTAAACAGGTATTCCATAGGTAAAAAGGTGATGCCACCATGACTGTATAAAAGGATATCAAAAGACTCCTGATATCTTATTTCCAGGTACTCTTAGAAGCAATACTATAACCTCTGCATTTGAATGGATCTCTATGGGAATTGGGGGGTGGGTCTAGATTTATCTTTAAATTACACTGGAACAGTGTGGAACACATGGTTGGCTAAATGGCTCTAAGTCATCAAGGGTCCGAGGTATCAAACAAGCCTTAAACCATCACTCTGCTGCCAGATATGCAGTTGAAGGGTTGAACCATTGAACTCTATGGAAAAATAAGTCAGGAGAAGAAACCCTTCAAGTTATCCATCCATATCTACTGTATTTCTGGCAGCAGAGTGATGGTTTAAGGCTTGTTTGATATGTCAGACCCTTGACTTAGAGCCATTTAGCCAACCATGTGTTCCACACTGTACCAGTGTAATTTAAAGCTAAATCTAGTCCCACCCCCCAATTCCCATAGAGATCCATTCAAATGCAGAGGTTATAGTATCTAAGAGTACCTGGAAACAAGATATCAGGAGTCTTTTGATATCCTTTTATGCAGTCATGATGGCATCACATTTTTACCTGTGGAATACCTGTTTACCACAGAAGTTGTTTGAGAGAATGGCAAGAATGTGCAATCCTGTTATCAAGGTAAAGGGTGGCTACTTTGAAGAAACTAAAATATAAGACTTTTTTTATTTGTTTAACCCTTTTTTGGTTTTTGCATAATTTAATTTGTGTTATCTCATAGTTTTGATGTCTTTACTATTCCAAAATGTGGAAAACAGTAAAAAATAACGGAAAAAAACCTTCTATGAGTAAGTGTGTCCAAACTTTTGACTGGTACTGTAGGTAGGTAGGATTTCTGGTCCTAAGGAATGCAAGACACAGTTGCTTGCCAGCTATACACAAATTTATCTACAGCGCAAGTGTTTATACAACCGTGTCCAGGTGATCCCAGTCAGCTAAATATATAACCTATAGCTGGTACCAAAAGCTATGCCCTGAAGAACAGTGCTTTTCCAGTACATGTGGGTAGTAACATAGCAGGGATGAGGGCCCCATGTTTTTCTTTTCAAATTTGCAAATTTGTTTTTCTTTGCAGTTTAACCCTTGTGTGGTGTTCGGGTCTGTGGGACCCGTATTCAATGTTTACTAAAACAAAAATACAATTCATAATTTTTTCAACCTGAGACTCATTGGCCTTGGCTCATTTTCTGGGATAAACATGTAAAAGAATACAAAAATCACATTTTATCACAAAAAACAAATATCACTTTTATTGATAAATGTGATCTAGCAGAGGTAAATGGTCAATATTAACCATATATGCTGTCTATATTGCTTGTAATTGAGATAAAGTCAATATCTGTGAAGTATTTTCACGTAAATTGTTATGGCTTTATTGTTTTAAAAACCAAATGATGTTGTGGGTCCACCAGACCCGTGAACACTGGGTGAGTAACAAAAACACGAACGCCACACAAGGGTTAATAGAGGCTTTTAAAAATGTATGCCTCCTCTGAATAAGGTGCTTTGGAGGGCTTTCCTCCTGTATCTTGTTCACCTCCTAAACGGAAAGACCTCCTTAATTTAAATTTTACTTTAATAGCACTAGCACTTTGGAAATCTGCTGTGTCTTTTGTTCAGAAGTCTTTGCCAAGTCCTGAGGCAGTAAACAATGTAAAAGTGTCAGCCCAAAACCACAAATTCGATAGTAACTCACTCATGTCAGGTTCATACCTTAACAGCTGTTGCATGCATCCTCTGTCCGTCAGCTAAATCATGATGACTAATTGTTTTTTTCCTGATAGTCTAGACTAATATAGCACTCCATGTATACAGTACAAACAGAAGTTATGTGATCACATAACTTTATTTCGCACAAAAATCCAAAACACTATACATACTGTACATGCTAGTGTGCATTTCTTAATCAGTGTAAAATTTGTATGTGTAATGATTATTTGCCTTTAATTGAGAGTTTGACATCTTTTTGACATTTTCCTTTACGTGTGTCATTGCATGTCTGGTCCATGGCTGCTGAAACAAGGGTAAATAAGTAACTGAATTATCTGTCAATATCAGCCAATAGCAAGATCTAAAGATGAAAACTAGGAAACAGGACATGCATTGATATCATAAATCAAATTGTGCCACCAACTGTCGATATGAATCTGTTTTAAATCCTTATAGGCTCAATAAATTCCTTGCGACGAGTCTGTTATTAGAAACAAAAGAAAGTAAAGGTCTGCAACTTTGACATTAGGTTTCACCCTTCCCCCCATGACTCCCCCCAACTCCCATTTCGGGTTTTAAAAAATCTAATTCGGATTTAAGTGCTTAAGATAGCCATTAAAGCTTTAGCACCCTGGCTATTATTCCCATGACTGGGGGTCATTACAGCCGGACAAGGAGCAAAAAAGAGATCTTTGCGCGCTTCATTGGAGTGTGTCCGTCTCGAGGACAATGGAGTAAACAATAAAGAAAAGAGGGGGGGGGGGGGTCGGCGTGAGGAGGAAGAAGGGTGGGAAAAGCAGAAACAATGTGGGAGAGATTCCCCTGTTGCGTTTCAAACTGAAAAGGCTGAACGCCATTTACTATTGTTGTGCGATTATTCCCCTTCAGCTTTTTTATTCTTCCCCTCGGTACAACCTGTAGGGGGTGTGGAATTTCTAAAGGGTTCTTCATATATCTAGCCACTTATTTTATGCCTACTTACTATAGTTTGACTACAACTTTTCTCCTATCGACGCAACAATAAATCAATCAATTTCTGTAGTCACTTATTGTGCCGATTTCGGTTTTCAGTTTTAAATATTCAGTTAGATTAAAGCCATTATAAAACACGACTAAGTTATTCGATGTAACTATTAAATCCAATATATAAGTAATTCTAAAAAAACACAATGGCGTAGGCCACGTCTGTCAGTAATCCTAGCTGGTCACTGTATTTTATTATTGGCTTGCTACATTTTGCTACATCACTTGTTACTTTTATTGAACAGGCAACCTGGAATTTGCTCATGCAACAAAATCTGTCATGCAGTGCTGCATTTTTTGCAAGATTTTGTTAAAGAACACTAAAGGGAACATATTAAAACGGAATATAAACAGCACAGTAAACCATAGAATACAGCTACAGACTGCGCATACACAGATAAAGTTATCAATCCCAACATGTAATATAAGAAAAAAATGAAGATAAGGACATAGGCCCCATACTTAAGCGCTCACAGACGTGATTTCTTGAGAACCTATTTTAATCATCTGTGCCACATGGAACCACTGTCATTTTTTTAAAATGGCTGCCTTTAATATGAAGTGATTAAATCGACGAATTAAAGACAGGCCGCACCTGTCTGATTCTGATAATCCCTGCGAATTTTAAGAACGGTCAGTTTCTATTCGTCTGCTTTGCTCCTCAATTAAACCCCACGCGCGTTACCCTCTCCGACTTCCATTCATCCATGGCTTGACTGTGAAAAAGTGGACATGAAGACAAACAAGTTCCTCTGGGACTGTGGGAAAGTGCAGAAGAGAGAGCACCCATATATTGTCATGCAAATTATAACGGGGGAGGCGGGTTTAGTTCGCATACATATAAACCGCTCTCCCTAATTTTTTTTAATTTTTTTAAATCTCAGATCTATCTAAGACATCAAACACAATCGTAACAGCCTTCAGTGGAAGGCGCATAACGTGACAAGGAACACTGTACGAAACAAAGAGACCGCTGGGGTGTTCAAAAGTCACCTACATTTTGGAATGACAGCATCTAGTATGGGTAGTCTTTCAGAAAGGAATTTCAACGCAAAGGAAGAGAGGAAGGTAGGCAAATGCAACCTTCAACTTTCCAGCCTAGTGAAATAACCACTTCGCATTCGAATGACCAGTCTGCAGTTCATGCTAGTGCGTTTAAAGGTAATTTATTTTCATAAAATTTGACATTGACACGCAGGGTAATGCACTAATTTGGAATAGTAATAAAGGAAAATCTTAAAAACAAGATTTCGCACAACATGGGGCTACGGTGTCTCAGCTAGGCTATATCTATAGCCTATAACATAACCGTAACTGGCGCTAGGAATAAATTAATGGATAATCAATGAAGAAATAACTGTTTAACTGTTTGAGTTGCTTGTGTAGCCAGTAATCCTGTCAACAAATCTGATGAAGTGTTTTCTAAGCCAATTTAAACTTCTGCGATCAAAATAGGCCTATATGTGCCCATCTCTGTGGTTAGGTCGGTATACGGTTTGCTGAGCCAGTATTTAGTGATTGATTTAAGGATTATTTCATCCACTTTCATGTAAAAGCAACCATCCTTAATGCGGCTTCAATTCCCAGGCGCGAAATCTCCTTATAAACACGTTTTAATAAACACCTGGCTGCTGAACTCACCTTGCATGGAATGAAGCGGTAAATCCACCCTGTTTTCATGGATCATGTAAACACAGCGGCCTCAATGCAGAAATCCAAATTTCAGCTAGTTCATAGGGAGTATATTCAGTTGTTCATTTGATTGCGCAATTACATTGATTCGGTTGTCATAAAATCATAACATTATACCTTTATTTCAGTCATGCAGTTCAAGCCACTTTTATGTAATACTAGTATTGCAAGAAATATGGAGAAAACTTTTTTGGGAAAACTTGGGAGTGACTGTAGCCTTGGGAAAGTTGCTTTACCGCCCACTGGCCAGAGTGGCTGATAGATGCCCACATTTTACCAGCCACCCCAAAATTTTTACAAAACACTTCTTTTTTTTTTTTACAAACATGAAAAAGGATTAAGATACATTACAGTAAACGCACATGTTTAAGTAGCTCTGAAAGAACAATATTTGTTATAGGCTATGTATAAAACATACTTACACATCCTGTACCAACCCCCCCTTAGACAGTTCTATATGCATTCATAAGTATTTGGACGGTGACACAATTTTTGTTGTTTTGGCTCTGTACTCCAGCACATTGGATTTTAAATGGAACTGTGACTATGAGCTTAAAATGCATATTTTTCAGCTTTCATTTAAGGGTTTTTACACCCATATTGGGTGAACCGTGTAGCAATTGTAGTCCTTTTTATACATTTTACATTTTAGGGGACGGAAAGTAATTGGACAAATTAACATAAACCTAAATAACGTCATCATATTTGATATATGGTTGCATATCCTTTGCATGCCATGACTTCCTGACGTCTGTGATCCAACAACATCAAAAGACTCTTGATATCTTATTTTCAGGTACTCTTACAAGCGATACTATAACCTCTTTGCATTTGAATAACTCTCTATGGGAATGATATGAATATGGGCTAGATTAATCTGAAAATTACGCTGGAACAGTATGGCTAAATGGCCATTTAAATCATCAAGGGTCTGAGGTATCAAACGAGCCTCAAACCATCACTCTGCTGCCAGATATGCAGAAGGAATCATTTTAAGAGTTCCATAGGAAAATGAGTGAGGAGAAACAACCCTTAAAGTGATCCACCCATCTTCTTCATGTCTGGCAGCAGAGTGATGTTTTGAAGCTCATGTGCAAAAATACACATTATGCTACTCTTTGCAACAATTTAAAGCGACTGGGTGGCACTGTTCTTGCAAAGACAGTCTCTCTGCATTAATTCAGGTTAAATCGAACGTAATCAGAATTGTAAGCCTTCCGGACTAAGATGGAGATCTTAGCGAATACCCCTATTTCTCTGGCTAACGCTTGGCCAATCAGAGCGATTCTTCAGATTATTTACACAGTAGCTGATAGCTAAGCTGCCAGTGCCACTGTTTTCACTATTTAGGCCTAGTTATACAAATATTTTAGTTAGGCCTATGGAATCCTCTTTAAAAAAAGATACCCGCCACTGTGACTGGTAGGCTTGCTAAATTTACCTGCCAATGCATAAAATCTCCCACCCTTCTTTGACTACTGATGAAGATGGAATTTTCACAATGAAGATGGATGTCACATTTTGCAACAGCTTGATTTGAAAATGTACATTGTTTATTATGACTATAGTATGATCTATAATTTTGAACCATAATTTGAAAAGAACATGCTTAATCTCTCATGACATTCTCTGTCCACTTTCTTCCCCACCATTATCCAGCTGCGGAAGCCGTTGATTGAAAAGAGGCGTCGGGAGCGAATCAACTGCAGTCTCGAGCAGCTGAAGGGTATCATGGTGGATGCCTATAATCTTGATGTATGTGTGGAGCAATACACTGAGTCAAAAAGAAGCTGAATACGGAATACTCCTAGAGTACTCCTGTCTGCTGAACATATTTTATGCAGACTAGACCAAAGAGCACTTATTGCAAACCTTTTCATTGCCTATAAACTTTAGTTAAACTTTCAGCAATGACACCACCACTGTTTACTAATAAAAGTGATTAGTATGGACTTAATTGAATATGCTAAGTGCTACTTGGAGATGTTGAAAAAGTGGCAATTTGCAATTCATCTGACTTGAATAGCAGTGATAGGACCAGAGAGAAGCTAATGCTATGTATTAGCATTCTTGCATTACCATATCCATGCATGAAGTGTTTTGTCATTATGTATAAACTTGATGTTAAATTACAAACATTGCCCAAATCAATGCACATGAACGGAGAAGGAAAAGTTAAAATGCCAGGGACAAACCAACAAATTCCTTCTCTTGAAGTCACCCTTTAACTAATATATATATATAGCTAGGCTCTGTCTCAGAAAACTGTCATTCAACCACATACTATATACGTAACAGTTGGCTCTGCAAACATTGGTTCAGGCACTCAATCTAACATTCTGCAAAATTGCAAAATACCCCAATAAAAGTATGACATAGACCTCCTCTTTTTATAAATTCACCTTGCTATTCATCAGGGGTTTGTAAACTGTTATAACTATCAGGATAACCAAAATATCATACAGCATTTAATTTACTTCCAAACCTTTTCAGTTTTGCAATTTAGGGAGTGAAATGTTACAGATGCAAGTATAAGCTTGCATCATATGTATAAGCTTTACAGTTATGAAGCATAAAAGGAATATTAACCATGTCATGATAAAAAAGCAGCTATAACATCCCTATATATTGCCTGGTTTACATATTGTGGCTCTTAAGTCAACACAATCAGCCACTCTGCTTGTTTACACAGCAACACTGATCATAGATCAATATAGTACTAGGATGACCTAATTCTGGATACTTTTTCTTCAGGAATTGCAATCAAACCAGATTTAGTGCAGAATAAAAGTTCAGATATTAGTTCTGGGTGATTTCTCAGAAATGAAACTATTTTCTCTGTCTTTACATCTCTTAGCAATCTAAGCTGGAGAAGGCAGATGTCCTGGAGATCACAGTCCAGCACATGGAGGGCCTGCAAAGGGGTCAAGGGGCAGGTATGCAAGTTTCAAAGAGGTGTGGTTACCAAACTGAAGCCAAGGCCAATCTTTGAGAATGTATTGATGGTCTTAAGAAATAACAACACAGACTAGTTTTGTCATGTTAGGATATTACCATTTGAGCTATCCATTGTGGTCTGCAGCAGTACTCATTCATGTCTGCTTCCTCTACAGCAGGTCCAGGGAGCAACTTGGGGTTGGAATCTCGCCAGCGGTACAGCAGCGGTTATATCCAGTGCATGCATGAGGTGCACAATCTCTTGCTTAGCTGCCCGGGCATGGACAAGACCTTGGGTGCAAGCCTGCTCAACCACCTGCTCCAGTCTCTACCTCACATCAGTGCAAAGACCAGCAGCACTTCTAACACCAGCAAGAATGACATTCATGGTAGCACTGGTAACTGCAGCCCCCTCCCAGCCTCTGTGACGCATTCCCCACTCTCACTCCCCTTAGAAGCTTTTCAGCCCCACCCCCTGAACCTCCACACTTCCCCTTCACCTCCCCCATCTCCAAATAGCCCTCAGCGCTCCCCCAGGTACCACAAGGCAACAGAGGGTAGTGGCGACGGTAGGGAATTTATGACACCCTCCCCCCCAAGCTCTCCCTCCCCCCATCCCCCACTCAGACCTACTTCATCCTGTCCTTCCTCTATTAATCCCAGGAGGAGATCCCTCAATGTGGAGGCCATGGTAAAAAAAAACACAACCCACCTCCTCCCCACCGGATGCCCTCATTGCAAATCCTGTGAGAGTTCTGTAACTTCTCAGAGAGCATGAGGTGAAGATGTGGCCTCTGCATAGTGGGGCTGTTCATCCTGAAAGGCCAAGGTCTAGCAGATTAGAAATAGGGTGAATTTGTCAGTTTTTGATAAGACTTTTATGCTTATTCTTGGTAATTAGTGGACACCAGGGCTAAGTGCCCCAAACTGAACGGAATGCAATGCCTCCAGTACTAAGTGACCTTAAAAAGAAACGGGTTCTCTTCCATAAATTGCATCTTATTTTCAGTGAAATGATTTGTAAAATACCCTTAAAGTCAAAATATTTGAGCCTATATTTATGGGGTCTAAACCAGCTGTTTCAACAATGTAGCTCCCTGTGGAGACCAGTTCACTGATATACTGCATTTGTGTTTTTTTGCTTCTAATGAAGTAATGCTTTTTTTCCCATGTTATTCTTAAATTACATTTTTTTTTTTTACATTTCCGTTTGTCAGTTAAAATGAAGTGGGTTTAGAGGAAAATACTGTGTCTTAAGGACTAACTTTTGATAGTAGATTAAGAGACTAGAAAATAAACAAGTTGAACAAATTAAATAAAATTATTATTATATAAACATGGACACCTACTATTGTAAAAGTAGAACAACATAGGTATTAAGTTACCAATTAACATGAGACCATTTTTAGATTGAAAAAGTGTTATCAGTTGCTTAACTGTATCTAATTACAGAAAGTGATTGTCCACTTAGAGGGTCACATACAAAGTAAATAATTTGTAGAAGAGTGGTAACATTCACCCAGGAAAAAGAAAGTTGAAAAAATTCTGCCTTTTATATTACAACACAGAAGTTTAGCTGGTACCTCATATTGAAGCAGCCAATGTTGAATATTTAATGGCAGTAGTTGATTTGGGTGTATGCTTTGACATTGTGATTGAGACGACAATTATTATTAAATTTCTTGTGAACTCCTTTGAAACTATGAATGTCAGGAAGATAAAAAAAATAAAACAATCATTATTCGACAGTCCAGTCATATCTTTCAGAACTGTAAATGTGATCCAGGTTATTATGATCATGATTTCAATTTAGCAATCCAATCTGTTTTCACTGGAGAAGGAATTACTTTATATATATTTATTGTCTTATTTGTTAAAAAAATTATTTGCTGTGGAAATGTAGAATATTACTTATGAGACCAGCCAAAGTTAGAATATTATTTACCTGAATAATGCATTTTCAACACTCATAGTCAATTGGTAAATGTCTCACTGAAATAAGTCATTAAGCAAAGTTTTTGCTTTTTTTGCCTTACAAAGAACCTTGGACCTAGATAGGGTTCCTCTATGGCAGTGGTCCCCAACCCTGTTCCTGGAGATCTACCGTCCTGCAGGTTTTCATTTCAATCCTAATTTGGCACACCTGATTCTGCTAATTAGCAGATCAATGAGATCTCTAGCTGTTGAATGAGGTGTGCTTTATTAGGGTTGGAGTGAAAACCTACAGGACGGTAGATCTCCAGGAACAGGGTTGGGGACCACTGCTCTATGGAGACACAAAGGAGCCTTTTGGGAACCCTTTCTTCTGAGAGTGTATATGCAAATTCCAGAGGGAAGTACTTTAATTCATCTTATTTTGAACATATTTTGTAATTTTTATCATCAATAATAATCTGGAATAAATAAATCTAGCCCGCTTTTTTCATAAACTGATAAAAGATAATCGGCATATAAATCTAGACCACAGATGTCAGGATGGAAAAAATCTATACATTTTCACTGGAAATATTTTTGCGTACTGGCCCTTGAGACATTGAACTGGCAATTCGGACCATTTAGTATTAGCCTTTTACTATTCAAAGCACTGGCGACAGTGCTCTCAATTTGTTTTCAGTTAAACCTGCTAGAGGGCGCACCAGAGCTTCAGTTGAATACAACCTACTGCCATTACTTTGATGATGGTTTTTCACTGATGCTTTGAAATGTCCTCTGGTGTGAGAAATGCATCAGTGTATTGAAATACTCATGCACTCCAACTGGAGCCCAGTGGAACAGGCATGATATTTTGTCAGGTTAGGAGCCACTGGTAGCGTGGCCGAGCGGTCTAAGGCGCTGGATTAAGGCTCCAGTCTCTTCGGAGGCGTGGGTTCGAATCCCACCGCTGCCAATGTAATTGTTTTGTAACTTACTTGTATAATGGGTACGTGTACCCAGGGCTATGTTATAAATGGCCTCGTAAAACTATGTAGGGTTCCAAAAGTTCTTTCACTAATGATTTTAAGGTCAACAGTAGACAACTGTCTTTGGCCAATAACCATACTGCCCTGTAGCCTAATCTTCCCATGTAATTGTTGCAACTTAGCAGGTGAGGCCTTGATTGGTACTCAGATCGGAGGTCAACGGCTTTTTTACAAAAGCAAAATTTATGGTAAAGCAGGGGTGCACAACCACGGTCTTCTGGCTGCTGTACAAGCACAGCAAAATCTGTATAAACTACCTGGATTCACTCCTGCACTCGAGCACAGCAAAATCTGTATTAACGACGCTGGTTCACTCCTGCACTCGAGCACAGCAAAATCTGTATAAACTACGCTGGTTCACTCCTGCACTCGAGCACAGCAAAATCTGTATAAACTACGCTGGTTCACTCCTGCACTCGAGCACAGCAAAATCTGTATAAACTACGCTGGTTCACTCCTGCACTCGAGCACAGCAAAATCTGTATAAACTACACTGGTTCACTCCTGCACTCGAGCACAGTGAAATCTGTATTAACAACGCTGGTTCACTTCGGATACACTTGCAGTCTGCGGCTGTAGCTGGTGTTTCAAATGGCAGATCAAAACATGATTGAGAAAATGAAATAATTAAGAGAATTATATGTCAGAAATGGAATCCTGAAACAGATCAGCCCTTGTTGTGCACCCCTGTATTAGTAGAGCACCACTCGAGTTTGTTTGGGGAAAACTGGGAATGAGTGCTGGCATCAGTGTCTCAGGTTGTTGAAGTGGAGTGCTATGGATGAGTGCTAATCATGAACAGCTAACCAGAAGGTAGTGGGATTGGGGAGGAAGGCATTGTGTATGTTTGCACATGAGAGAGAAAAATAAAGAAGAAAGGGTAAAGAGATACTGACTTTTAAAAGCTATTTAAGATTTATGGGGGCTGAGGGCAATTTTAAACTTCAAAAGAAAGCTTCAGCCAACAACAAACAGACAAGCAAAAAAAAATTTAATAAATAAAATAACCGCACAAATAACAGTTTCCTTGGTAGATCAGGGTAACAGTAGGTCACCTATTGTACAGGGAAAAAACTATCATAGGGGTGACAATGTAAATGAAAATTTACACTCCACCAACTGACACTAGTTTTTTTTATTACATTTTACTCTAAAAATATTACCGTGACCATGCTTAAAACTCGAGGGAGAAAGACAGACAATAATATAAGTTTAAGAGAGAAAGGCAGACAAACAAATTGCTTATTAAAGTTATAGAAAGACAGAAGGGAACACTGAGAAGATTAAGGTGATGAAATGAAGAGTGAAGGACAAAGCAGTGTGACAAATCTAGAGGCAGTGGGAGAGTTTGAGGGAATGTAAGAACAGAAGATGGGGAAACAGAATGGAAATTAAATAAGCTGCACATGTGAAATATTGCCATCTGGTTTAGGAGGCCCATGTAGTAATGTGATATGCTTCTGTTACCCTCTGCTCTTTGGTACCCTTTACGCACACACACACACACACACACACACGCACATCAGGAATGCCGTGTGTGTTTACTGCTATTAATCTTATTGTTTTTAGAGCCCTATATTATAAATATTTCAAGTTCAGCTTTTATTGTCAACTGAGGGGTTTAGTAAAATAAAAGTTCACTGAAAACACAAATTACATTGCAACCGTTTTTTGTAAACTAAATTGGAATGATTGTTAGGATAAAGGACACATTATTGTATGTTTCGGGAGCATTTTGCTGAATTTAGTTAAATTATACAAAACATAAGTTACTAAAATTAGATGTTCCATATTACAGTTATGTTTCCGATTGCCAGAACATAAAACTAAAAACTTTATAAAAACTAATTATGAATGGCACTACACACATTTGCATTGATCACATAGAAAAGATAGCAATGTAAACATATTTGTACTATTGCCTAATGTTTTCCAAAAACATTATCCAATTGCATTTGTCTAGAATTTCTTCTAACTATTGATAACGGAGTTGAAATTCAGAAAATCCCAGTTGAAATTATTCATAATCATCAAAACACCAAATAAAGTCTGGAAGATTGGTTACGGTTTGTGGTAACACAGAACAGGTTGCAAAAGAGTGTGTTGGGCATGTACACAGGCATGCACATGGACAGGGATGGGAGCATGGGTGTGGGCTCATGCATAAGTCAGGATAAACAACAAGAAATAACACCAAGAAGAACTATGCCATCTAACAAAATGACACTGTTGTTACCATGTTCTGTATATCTGTTTGTAAAAAAAATGGACCTTTTTCAAAAAGGCACTGTGTTATTGCAATAGCCAAATCCCATTCTTGGTCACACTTTTGAACACTTAACTCATGAGAACAACGTAATGTACCATGGTCCTATATTCACGTAGAATTTTTTCTTTCTATATATTTAGGGGACCGAGCAGCTACGCTGCCCTTTCACCAAAAATTCCCGTGAGCTGGTTTGGCCTAGAATCACCAAACTTGGCAAACTTGTTGGGATTGCCAAACTCTTGGATCCTCTATATTATGACGCAGAATTTGGTATACAGGTCCCTTTGCTCATTCCGAACAAATTTACCTCAAGGACCCATAAAGCCCGCCATATTGGATTTTTTGCTAATTAGCATTTTTTTGTAAACCTCTTAAAATGCTACTCCTCCTACAGAATTTGACCAATTGAGATGAAACTTGGTATACACACTCCTTAGACCATGCCTCATAAAAAATTATATTCAGAGTTTTGATATTTTAAAAGATGGCCGAATGACAAGCCAATGAATTTTCACTGGGCGTGGCTTATCACAAAAATGCTAATAATTCCAAAACGATTTGACAGATAGTTATGAAACTTTGTAAGTCTGTTAAGAGTAACATCAGGACTTGACCTCTACAGTTTTAACCCAATCGAGCCACGTGGTGGTGCTATAGAGTTCCAAATATAAACAAATATTAAACAATTCACAAAAAATCATTGACATGCCCACTGCATACGCCCCATTTTATCTAGAATCACAAAATGTGGTATCAAGGTCCTACGGCTCATTCTGAATAAATTTGCCTCAAGGAACTATCAAGTCACCCCTATTGGATTTTCCGCTAATTAGCATTTCTTGTAAAACACTTTAAATGCTACTCCTCCTATGAAATTTGACCAATTTACATGAAACCTAGTACGCACACTCCTTAGATGATGCTTCATAAAATTTATGAACAGAATTTTGATATTTTAAAAGATGGCCGAATGACCAGCCAATGAATTTCCAGTGGGCGTGACTTATCACAAAAATGCTAATAATTCCAAAACCATTTGATACAAAGTTATGAAACTTGGAATGTCTGTTAAGAGTAATATCAGGACTTGACCCATCGACCTACCTGGTGGCGCTATAAAGATACAAATATAAGAAAATATTTAAAAATTCACTAAAAACAATTGACACGCCCACTGCATACGCCCCGTTTGATCTAGAGTCACAAAATGTGATGTACATGTCCCGCTGCTCATGCCCAACAAATTTGCCTCATGGAACCATGAAGCCTGCAATCTTCGATTTTTACTAATTAGCATTTATTGTAAAACACTTAAAATGCTACTACTCCTACAGAATTAGACCAATTTGCACCAAAACTGTTCGAGGGACTCATCTCACATCCCTTCATACATGCATTATTTTTTTAAAGCCAATGTGAAAAAATGGCCGAATGAGAAGGCAATTAATTTTGCATTAGGCGTGGCTCATCACAAAAATGCTAGTAATTCTGAAATCGTTTGATATAAAGTTCTGAAACTTGGTGGGTTGATTGAGAGTTAGATCAAGACTTGAGCCCTGCAGTTTTAACCCAATCAATCCTTGTGGTGGCGCTATAGAAATACAAATGTTGGGATGGCAGGTATGCCATCCGCCAAGTACACTATATATGCTTAACAGACTGTCTACCTACCGGTAGCTTAGTGGTTAAGGCATTGGGCTGCCATGTAGTAGGTTGGTGGTTTGATCCCCACCTGTTCCCAACCTTGTTTTGAGGTATGTCATGCTAAGAATGTTCTTTTAACATAAAACAAGTAATTTTTATTGCAAAGGCTAAGAAATTTCACAATATTACCTGTTAACTGTTTGATTTAGTAAGTCAGTATGCCAACACAATCTGATACCGCAACACAAAAGTCTTATTTGCATTTCTGTTAACCTGCTTTGGCCTAGTGGATACAATCTTGGCTTTCCATGTGTGTGGTCAGTGATTCAATTCCAGCTTGGTATCAATGGCTGAGTTAATGTTTGGCAAAACTATCGTGCAAATGCTATGCTTCTTTTAATGTTGTTTTCACATTAAGAAACACCTTTTTATTGCAAAGGTTAAGAAATTTAACAGTATCAACTGTTCACTGTATCACTTGTACTTAAAAGATGTAATACGCAAGCCCTTACTGGATCAGGTTAAGATACCATCACCAATGGCAAAAGCCCTGATTAGAAACAAATATTTGTATTTTGGGTCAACCCTGTCTAGAGTTGTCTACCATTTTGCAGTCTCTGTGTTTGACAAATGCTGCTCATGCCGCTCGGTCCCCGGGAATCGCTGCTTGCAGCTATATTTATTTTTGCTTCTGATATTTATGTATATATTTATTAATCAGCACATGCCCAACATGCATATTCACAAAACTAAAATTCACAAACGTGGCATACATATTTCCAATATGTTCACAGTATTGTTTCTTTTCTTTATTACAAAAAATAAATTAATTTGGCGTTGAACACATCCAATTCCCAATCTAATTTGGAATGTCCAACTATCTGCCTCCACTGCCGTGTTCATGTGTGACCTATGCCGATTTGGGAGAGTGTAGACATCCGTGGTTCTCCTCCAAAACACATGGTAGCTGTGGCTGCGGATACCACTCATACCCTGGATGGATTTGATCCAAGACTGTGGGGCTCATCCTTGCACCACAGCGTTGGGCCTTAACCCAAATGAGCCAGACAGTACTGTTTCTAATGCTATTACCAATGTATATTTCTACAATGTGTTGTATGTTTTTTCGAATTGAAAGACATACATAAAGTAATGGTCCAGAAATACCCATTAATAGAGTTCTGTGCAGTAAAAATTATATTAAATCAAAGAAATCAAGCACTGTATTATTGAAGACAGTATTGGTTTTGAGGATGTGGAAGTGGAGAGTATTTTTATGATTGCCTATATTCTAAAAAGGCATCAAATAATGATGAAGCAGGCTTACTTTATTGCCTTTTGAAAGAAATAGCCCCAGGTGAAATAATTCCCTTTGGGTAAGAGTACTATAATATCAGGAGTGTACATGTGATCGTTTGGAACAATGTCAACTTCCACCCTGCAGCAGTGTTGGGGGAGTGGCTTACAGCGTCACCTGCTGTCATATCCCCATTCCTCAACCCTATGGAGGAATTGTTTTCTGTCTGGAGGGAGAAAATTTATGATCATTAACAGCATGTCGCCCGTCTTCAGGTGATGAACTTTGCACGCAATTACATAACTAGGAGCAATGTCATCCGCAATTCTAGCTGTTATTTCCCCAGGTGTATGGCCAGACCCGGTTCTACGAGGGTGCAAAAGCATGCATTGTACCCTCAGTTAAAAATTGCTACATCAGTTGAGTTTATGAATAATAATAATAATAATAGCTGCAATTGACAAATTAAGTGTTACGATTCCAAAACTGGAATGGACCCAAATGCAGGACTCGGAGACAGATTCAGGCAAAACCCCGGTAGGGGTGAATTTATTAAGCGGGTGAGGTACGGACAAACAAACAGGCAAGGAGCTGGTGACGGTCAGGATACGGGGTTGGTGAGAATAAGCGGGAACAGGACTGGAGGCAGAGGGTAGAATGCGGGAGGATTGGATGGGGAAGCTGGCTGGACGGATAACAGGAAACAAAACTAGACAGGTTAGAAACAACAAGACAAGGGCCAAATAACAAGTCAACAGAACAACTGACGGAATGAACTGGCGACGAGACACACAGAGAAGGCGATATAAATAGGGTGAGGAGCAGGTGAATGTGAGATCAGTAATGAGATAAGGCGTGAGGAATGTATGGGAGAGTAATAGGATAATGAGTGTGAGTGTGGAAGGCGAGTGATTGGCTGAGTGGTAATGAGGGGATAATGGGGAAACGAGCAGGGAAAATCATGTCCAGCCTGCACAACACGAAAGGACAAACAAGGTGAACGAAAAGACATGACATGGAACGAGAAGAATAGGGAAAACAGGGAGAACAAAGGGGAGGTGGACTGGCAGGGAAACGGCGGATGCTGCGGAGGGAAGTCCTTTACTCTCTCCTCATTAGGTTCAATTTGAGATGGGTTTTGAGCTGGAGAATTCTCAAGATGAAGATGAAGGAAATAGCAGAGTCTTCTATTCAGTTTAACCATTTATTAAGCGTTGACGCCAAGGGGAGGTCCTTTACCCTATCCAATAACGAATTAGGCGAAAAATAAACATTATATGACCAGTTCCTACCCTATGTGCTTGGGGGCACTCTTGATCTATCAAATAAAATTGTTTGTGACTTCTCCTCATGTGCCTTTTAATCAGACCATGAAATTTTCCTTAATTTCTCTTATTTTTTATTATTCTCCCGCCTGTTCGGTCAGCATGATCTATCTTATCTATTGTTATAGGTACAACTCCTGCTTAGTTAAGGAACACAGGAGGAAAACATTTCTGTATTGACTGGTGTGCTAGATGCCCTCATCCTTGTTGATAGAGAACTATCCTGCATCCTCTCGCCACCCCCCATCTCAGTACTTTTCCACTAGATCTTGACTGTATTAAATAATTATTTATATAGAAGCTTGCATATGGGGCTTTCTTGGGCCTACAGAACAGTTTCACAAAACAGCTTACTTCCACAATGCAACATTAAGGGTCAAAGTCTATTATAATGGACATACATATAGACGAGAGTAAAAGTGTGTTGCCTTCAAGCTTAAGGTCTTTGGAATAAGGTTTGATAAATTCGATGTTTATGCCATGTGCTTGCAACACTCACTATAGTGAATAGTATTCAGTTCCAAAGTGTAAAATAGATTTTCATCAGATGTTGTTGTACATGACTACAACGGGTGGGCATATAGCCAAAATATGCAGTTTAAATATTAACTTCATAACAGCATCACTGAATAACTAAGACGCTGTATCAAGAGCGGCAGTGTAGTATAATGGTTAAGGAACTGGCCTTGTAACCGAAAGGTACATAGTACACTGCCGTTGTACCCTTGAGCAAGGTACTTAACCTGAATTGCTTCAGTATATATCCAGCTGTATAAATGGATAATATGTAAAACATGATTAAAAAAAAGTTGTGTAAGTCGCTCTGGATAAGAGCGTCTGCTAAATGCCTATAATGTAATGTAATGTAATGTAAGAGGAGGTGGAGGTTAAGCCTGAATGTAAAAGACTTTACTTCAGCACTCTGGATGCTGTTGGAGAAATGTCAGTGAGACTCAGTGAAAGGAATAGCCAGCTTGTTGAGGCACTGTGCACTTTGCACCCAGGCAGTGAAATATTTCTTGATACAAATAAATTGAAACCACTGCTGGACAAAACCGGGAGAGAACTCAATGAAGGTGAGTTTGCAGTTGCGCGGGACTTTCTGCTGAATTAAATTGGCCAATGTTGGGTTGAGAAGGAAAAATCCACCATTGTCTTATAATAGAGAGGCTGTCCAGTCTGGAAAACACTTCACACTTGATCAATTATAAAGGGTCTTTATTTCTGCAGAAAGAGTATGCCTGCTGACAGAGTCAACACCATGGGAGTGCACCCCCAACTATTTCTATGGCACTCTCAGTGATTTTCTTCTGGAACTGGGCCTGTGTATGGCAAATTAAGATATTTCTTCTGAGGTGAACCGTCTGGCCTTGGTGTCTCCGTCTGGTCATGGTGTCTCCTTCTCGGCAGTACTCCAAGACTTCGGAGAGATAGTGATAGTTAGCGGGTTAAATTGTGGCCAAAGCTGTGCGAGAGTTGCAGGATGATCCCACTCCTGGAAAGTGATTTACCACCATTGTTGGCTCGTTGAGCACCATGAGAGCAAGATCCTTGATCTCAAGGTCCAACTGGCTGGGCTCCACAGTCCACATTTGGTAGAGTTCCAGGAGCTAAGTAACACGTCCTTTAAGGAGATAGTGTGCAGCTGGGAAGGGGGGAGATTCCAGGGCAAGCAGGGAGAGAGAGTTAGTTGACAGTAGGTGCAAGTGCAGAAAAGGACATGCCTACCACACAGGGACGGCATCTCCATAGGTTGTGGTGTCCAACCGATTCCAGCCCTTGCAGGAATTGGACCTGGCCCTTGAACTTGAGAGTGGGAGGACTGAGGAGCCTCAGGGCACCAAGATGGCCACATCCTCCAGGAAAAGGGAGCTATTGATAGCGTGGGACTCAATTGTTTGTAGACAGTATAGTCTGTTTGCATGACAAGGAGTCTCGTACGATGTGTTGCATGTTGGAACCAATGACATAGGTAAAGGTAGATTTGAGGTCCTGCAGGACAAATTTGTGGAATTAGCAGATATGATAAGTAGCAGAACCTCCACAGTGATTTTCTCTAGAATTCTACCGGTACCACGTGCAAGCAGAGGGAAGTGAAGATTTATTTGGAGGTTTAACATATGGTTACAAACCTGGTGTAAAGAGGGGTACAGGTTTATGGGGCACTGGAACTCCTTTTGGGAAAGGGGTGACCTGTACAAGCGGGACATACTTGTCTTTTCAGTATTCCGTTTTAACTGCTTGCCATAAAACCAAGAAACTAGATTAACAACAGAACTAGTAAACTGAATGAACAAGGAATCATCTGGATGCACCGATTTGCATTGCGAAAAACCACACTTGAAGCCAGCAGACAGAGGAGAGCCTGGAGTTCCTGGGGAATCCTGCATGTTCAAAACTAATTTGTCAGATAGACGGAATAGGCCTCTCGGATACTGAACAAATCATACCACAGTATGCCATGCCTTCATCTCATAATATCCATTAGCCTAATATAGATTTATATTATGTCCCGTGAACGCATTTACCATTACGTTTACCATAAGTGTACTTAAGACTGAAACCATCCCGATCCTCGAGCGCCATGGTCGTCTACAGACCGCCTGCATTCTTCGTCTCGTGCGGGCTCGTGATCCCAGAGCCCCTTCGAGTTTCATGGTCCTCCATTAGCAGCGAATATAGGAATGAATGGGGTGCTTGTTCTTCCAAGAATACCGTATGGAATGGAAGGACAGAGAGAGAGAGAGAGAGAGAGAGAGAGAAGGGAGGGGGGTAGAGAAAGGGACTGACTTCCACGAGTTTACAGTCATTTGTTGCAGAAAACAAATGAGAAAGAGCAGTCACAAGTCACAGCTCTCGACGCGCATACCATCTCGCGCAGCAGAGTGACACATTGTAGCTATTAAGCCAAACTCTGTAACGTTACAAAACAGTTGACACATATTTAATTGCCAAAAAACAGGTTCCTGTATAGCTATTTAAAAAACCTTTCCCGATTGTATATGTAGCATTATAACTTCATAGGCGACCAAGAGCAAACATTTGCCTAGCCTATTTTTCCTGATATGCGCACATATGCATAACGGTGTGGGAATAACGGTATCGGAGGAGGTAGAGGAGTGGGGGGGAAAGGAATGACACTATACAATGAGAGATACTGTGGGGGAGGAGGGATTGATTGTTCTAGCATGTAGGTTACAGAAGTACTTAGCTAATAAACAGATGGGGCAGAGACGGGGGAATGAAAGGAACGTTGGTGGAACAGAGAGCAGTCTCTGTGCCTCGCCTCCCGTTTGCTCAATTTTCTGCTGAGATTCCTACTGTCGACCCGCTGCAGACCTTTACAGTGTGCCCGCTGTATAGTGGGGTGACAGCCTGGCAGGGGAGTTTCAGGGTTTTGTCCTCCCCTGGAGTTACAAACTGTTGGAGATCAAGCTGGAGTGGAGAGTGTGTATTCCAGCCGAGGTGTCAAGACGAACAGTGGACAAGTTCAGAGGTGAGTAGGATAGATTGTCGGTCACGGCTGTTAGCCAAAATATAGATGACTAAAACGATGCATAATGCAAGCAGCTTGCTATAAAAGTTTTTTATTGACCACACCATTTGGTTAGCTTACAAAGATATGGTCCATTTACAACGGACATTGATTTATGTAAGATGTAAGACTGACTGACTGTGATAGGCTAGCAACTTACATTACATTACAATCATTTGGCAGACGCTTTTATCCAAAGCGACGTACAATAGGCTAAGTGCAACTTAGTTGAACATGAACAAATAAAAACTTTTCTCATGAACACACGTCGTGAAGGTTCAGTTAAAGACTGCGGTAAAGTTAGTTTTATATTCGATGTTCGATATTCGATTTTCGGACGTCAATAGCTCTTCAACAGAACAAGCCAATGAGCTGAAAATAACAGCTCTAAATCAGAGGAGTTCAGAGAACGCAGCAAACGCTTCGTTTGATCTTTCATCGTTATTTTAATATTACAAAAAATTTCGTCAATAACTTCGAAATGACAAAGGTGACACAATCCAGAACAATTGTGTTATAATGTGGGGCATTTCAGCACCAGGGCACAACATTTAATTTATCCATTAGGCCTAATATTTATTTTTAAACGATATTTAGATGTTCGCAACGATAATTCTTCATTTTGAATCTCGGACTGCTCAAGCCAACACGTAGGGACCGTCTAAAAAGTGCGTAATTGGTTCAGTTAAAATCTCAATCGCTTTTTTGTACGAACCAATTGTTTTAGGGTAAAGGAAATATGGAGTTAAGGGGACAAGCTTTATTTTCGCGTTAATTTCGGTTCATTTAATTTCAGTTTATCTACATCTATTTATTCCTGAATGGTGGGAAAAAGAGTGAAGTCGAAAAGGACTAAAGTTGACTTGGGACCTCAACCGACAAGCAATACATATTTGGTCTCTTTACATAACTCCTTATCTTAATCTTAATCTGTAGAAAATATAAAATAATAGAAAAATAGTATATTTGTTTTCAATAGCTTCCAGGACATATGGATAATAATTTTACTTCTAATCCCACATAGGACACACCTCTTGTAATTTTCACTTTGTGCATATTTATTTTTTTATGAATATTAATGGTAATTATAATTATATTATAATGAAAAAATTATAGATGTCTATTTTTTTAATAGGAAGATAATTAATTATTTTCAATGGATTCCAAGTCACATGATCCAATGACATAACAGTGATAGTAATAAATTCTACTCTTAATCCCACTTCGGGCACACTTCTTGTAATTTTAACTTTGTGCATGTTTATTTTTTAATAAATATTTTAATGGAAAAGTTATACTTTATTTTCACTAGCTTCCAGGTCACATGACCCAGTGACTCTAATCCAATGGCAAATAATTCTACTGTTAATCCCATTTAGGGCACACTTCTTGTAATTTTCACATTGTGCATGTTTATTTTTTTATAAATATTTTAATGGAAAAGTTATACTTTATTTTCACTAGCTTTATTTTCACTAGATAAAGCAATCTAAATATACGAAGCGACGCTACTTTATGGCTGCAAATTTTTTACTGTGCCTACGAAATAGCCTAGCCTACTCCCTTGCTTGTCGCATGGACATGACTAAAGGAGAAGTCGTCAACTATGCTCAAGTTATTTGTTAGTAGCCTATTGTGCAATACTCTGAAAACAAATTACAGTTTAAAAGCCTATCTGCAATAATGATCTTTGTGTGCTGAATTATTTGAGATAATCTTGTTGTTATCCTATTGCAGGACAAGGTAGCTATCGTTCAAGACCTTAGTCGTGGTCAACCTCATTTTGGTATGTGTATGTGAGAGTCGCTCTTTTACGTTTGCCTGAAGAAAAGTCTCACTGTATGATATTTTCCGAAGCTAATTTCAGTGATTCGCGACGGTATAGGCTAATATTCAAATACAAGTAAACTCGCGATAGAACATGGCCGGAGCATTAAACCTGAACCGAACCAAGATCTCTAAATAGCCTACTAGTGAGACATTTTTCCATCCATGGGCCTGTGGTCTGCATTCACTCCGTAATATTTAATCCATGCAACTACTATGAAATAGAATAATGGATTTGTTTTTTTGCTCTATTTTTTTTGTCAATAACCCTGGTGTTTTCCGGTCACTGTGCAGTAGCCTACAGCCAGGCTCACATATCTTATCGGCTCACCCCTTCAAAAGATCACCAGAGTAGGCTAATGCCCATAAAAGTCCTCCAGAAACAATCTTGCAGCTTGTAAATACACTAAGTTGTTAAATAATACACATCCATTCTGACAGAATGGTTATTGCAGTGTGAAATATTAATGTGGAGAAACTGGGCCATGAGAATGAATGCTCTGGCTGGCCTCTTGTATTCCAGATATTAAAAGTGCATGCCCGGCTCACTTTCTCTCCTTTTGTATAATTTCCTCACAGTGGCAGTGTCGTGATAGGTAGCTAGCATGCCAATCAACCCACTATAATGCAGTGTCTTGGTCCACTCTTCGTTTTCACACTTAATACAACTTATTTCTCGGCCACATTTGAATATTTGGAGATATCAGCTCTGCTTGTGCACATACTCTCTGCCTTTACCGATATTGAAGGAACAGCTGGTGTCACTACTGAGGCTGACTGACCGCTCATGTTCAGCCACAGTTAAACGATTAAAAGGCTTTATGTTTAAATATAGCCCCTGGAGAATATCAGGTCTACTTAGGCTTTACTGAGCCACCCTTTGCATGGATCTGGAGGAGGAATGACAGGTCAGAAGAACTGCATTGTGTTTTAAGATCCAATGCACTGGGAGGAAGACAATTTAAAAAATGGCCAAAGCTACAGATTTTTTAGTTTTTTTTATTAATTGGAAATTGAGACTTGTGTCTGTATAATGCTTAATTTTTAATTTGTATCAAAAAAAAAAGTGAAACATTGGATTTCCATGACTTACCAACAAATTAAAAACAGAAAATCTTCTGAATATCACTGGTTGGTTAACCTAGGGAAGAAGAAATATCAGTATACAGTATATCGCATTATCTGTGCATTTCCAAATCTGGTGTTTCGGTTTGGACACACTGCTAATTTACATATCCTTGAAATAAGCAATTGGTGTCCCATTCTGCGACATGTTAATACAAATATTTAAATTTCATACACTTGATGCAGTCCAGTCAAATGGGCTGGTATCCAATGGATGAGCTGGGCTGGTATCCAATGACTTTGCTGCTCGATAGGTGTAGGGAAGGAATCATATCTTTTCATCCCAGTATCTATATGGTGCAAGAATGTTTTTTACACATGCCATTCAAATTCGGTCTTTTCACATTCTGATGTATCACAGTGGGGAACAAGGTCTGAAAGATTCATTTGGTTTCACATTGTTTAGACATTTAGTAGGATATTGTCTAGTCGTTGACATTTAGTAGGATATTGTCTAGTCGTTGATGCGCTGCAATTTTCTAGGCAATGATACAATGCTATCTTCTATCTTTTTATTTTACCGGCATATTTGTAGGCTATTGCTCGAATCACAGGAATGCAGAAAATTATTCAATTAGCCTACCCGAGGAATAGAGAACCTCCACCTCAGAATTCGTTTGATTCAGAATTTGTTTTGCAAGTCAACATTTTCGTTATCGTTTTATTCAAGCTAATATATGGCAACTTTTCTAATTCAACGTAGCATTTTTAGTGTACATCAGCAGAGTAGCCTAGATGAGGCTTGATTGATGTTTGACGTCAGAACGCGACTCACGCACGTCTGTGTCTGTATGACCCCCTCCCCCCCCCTCCCCCCCCCTCCTCTTGCATACACACTGAAAACTGCGCCGCCCCTCTCCCTCCGACCTCAGTCCTAGCCTTTTCTCATGAGAACACAGCCAGGGACTCCGAGATGCGCCGTGGTCGCCGGCGCCAAGCGCTGCGCATAACCGAGACCGTCCCTGTTCAGTTATGGCTTTTAGACGGAGAGCGAGGTAAGCGGACTCTTTCGGGACAAGAAGTGGAGATCCGGGACGGAAGGGGAATAGACTTAGAAAGCCCTGCAGAGATTTCTATACTGCATGCAGTTCGAATAGTGGGAGGGTTTGTAGGGTGTTATCCGATAAAGACTGCAATAACAAAGGCCTTTTGTCTACGGTCTATTTGATCCATCATTAATCTTATGTTACAGGATTGGTGGTTTCCGTATGTCTCCCAAAAACAATTGATCCGACTCGCTTTCCTCCATCTTGAGGGTACCAATCGTATGACATATACTAAACGTATAGTTTCTGGGACTGTAGGTAGTCATCGGTCATCGATGAAGGTATGAAATTGGTATTAACGTCCACAAAATAAAACGCAGACGCAGAATCCTGAGTCGCGGTTATGTTCACAGCGATGCGTCAAACTACACATCCTTCGTGCACTAGGCAAATAATGTAGCCTACACTATATATTTTAAATAAACGGTTTTATTGCAAGACGAAAAAAGACTCAGCAGAAAGCGCCTGTTATGAAACCGTGTTAGAAATACAATACCATTGACATAACGGTAAAGCACAGTGGCAATTGTGTGCGGAATGAGCTACCAATTGCTTATTTTATACAGCACTGATTTGAAGTTGTCTGTTCTGAAACAAGACGCGTATGACTTGTATGCTTGCGTTGACAGAAAATTGTCTGACCATTATATGTCAGCCAAAGCTAATTGGGATGTTATTTTGTATGTTCTGCAAAAAAAACATTAATTTTATGAGGCTATTTTGATTCATATCTTCTGAATCCTCTCCCCCTCTCTTTGCAATGGTGCTCATCCCAGGAGGATGCGGTTACTGGGGTGTTATCGGCTGGGGCTGCTTTGGAAAGCCCTTCTGGTGTTCTTGGCCATTGTCTTCGCTGGGCAGCTGCTGGGGGTTATCTTCAGCAAGAGGTGAGAAATGTCAAATTTGTTCCCACTTTTGTTTCTTGGTCCATCCTTTTCTTTCTTTGACTTGGTTTCTGTCCACTATGAAGTTCTGTTTGGCTTTCAGTCTTATTTCATGCTTGATACTAAAAACCCCTGCGGGTGAAATTCCCACGAGGCTCTCAAAAGTTACCATTATGGGTCTGAGGGGCAGGAACAATATGTAATATTGTCTCTGCTCCCCCCATTTTTAATGTGCATTCCTGTTTATTCACTTGCTGTGAAATTGCAGGAGATATGGTATTGCACGAAGAACAGCAGTTTGGGGGAAAACAGCAGGGAAGTGTGGCCTTTTTACATGAGCACTTTTCATCATTTTCTTTAGATATTTTTATTTTCTTGCTCTATCACAGTTTTCTCACCCTTTCTCACAACACATCTCTGCTGTCCTCAGTTGCTCTAGTTTTTCTCGTTCACATGCTACAATATCACTGTACAGCTAAAGCAGAAATATTTACACCAGGGTCATGAATGGTAACACATCAACTTAGGTGATACATTAAACTTTAAGTAACATGCATTCATACAATTTAGTTGGGACACACCTACTCATAGAAGTTTTTTGTTGTTGTTATTTTTTACTGTTTTCCACATTTTAGACAAGTAAAGACATCCAAACAATGAGATAACACAAATTTAATTATGCAAAGACCAAAAAAGTGTTAAATAAAAAAAGTCTTATATTCTAGATTCTTCAAAGTAGCCACCCTTTGCCTTCATAACGGTTTTGCACATTCTTGCCATTCTCTCAACCAACTTCTGTGGTAAACAGGTATTCCACAGGTAAACAGGTGATGCTATCATGACTCTGTATAAAAGGATATCAAAAGACTCTTGATATCTTATTTCCAGGTAGTTCCAGATACTATAACCTCTCTGCATTTGAATGGATCTCTATGGGAATTGGGCGGTGGGACTAGATTAAGCTGTAAATTACATGGGAATCCTTATGGTTCTTTTGATTAAAACACTGTTCTCCACTGTCAGCCTGAACTTCAGTATCAATTTATCAAGTGCAACTAGTTTGCTGCATTAACTGTCAACCATTCCTTTTCAATTGAGCAGTTGTCAAGTAGTGCTTTCTCAACAGCTTTCCTCACTCAGGGGTAACACTGTACAGAAGACGAGAACGATATTTACAGAACGATATTTGCATACTGGTCTGTCTTTGCAACAGACTCAGAACTCTTGACTCATTTATTGAATGATGGCTCTAGTGCTCTTCGTATTTTATGTTATTAGATCTGTCAGAAATGTTTGAACGTAATTACTATTGTCAACTATTGCAGTGGTAGAATATTTGAATTAAAAAAAATATTGTTTTGTGTGAGAGATTTTCTCATTTTCAGTAAACTTTTAAAAATATAAGTAAAAGTTGGCCATGACATTTCTTTGGGGAGAAAATGGTAGTATAGTATTTTATAGTGTAGTATTTTGTATGAGTGATAAGTTTGTAGCATTTTGACAGGGGAGGAGCATTCAATTTGTCAGAGCAAGAGTGTCATTACTAAATGGGCGCTTGTATCAGAAGTGTTAGTTTATTATTTGGGTTTTTTTATTTGCTTGAGAACTTTTAGAAAAGAACATTATACCAATAATATTTAGTGTGCTTTGAATACTTGTTTAAGATATCTTTCCATAATTTTTAAAATCTACAATTGAAATTTTAAATAATGAATGTTATGAATTAAAATTTCAATTGTACATTTTAAATTTTAATTATTTTAACTCTTGCAATTGAAATGTATTTTACTCTTGTGATTAATAACAATGTTTTTTTAATAGTTCCAAAGTCTTCAATAAAATATAATATTAATGCAATGCAAAGGGTTAATACCGTGTCTCCTAATACCTGAAGTATATGTTCATCCTCATTTTCTATTGAAAAACTAACCAAACATAACAGAACATTGCCTGTCTTCATGGCTATGTTTTTCCCCTCCCCCTAGCAACAGTAACACAGGTCAAGATTCTGCTCAGGTTGTGTTAGGTTTGCTGTCCACTTCTCCTCTCCTACTGGGCTTGGAATTTTAATGTAGTAGAGAGGAGATTCGGTTGGGTATACAACAGTGCATGTATCTCCATTTCTCCATTCATGACTGCATAGTTCTTCTCTGGTAATCTTGGTGTGTGTACTTAAAATTAAGGTAAATTCCATTTTGTTTTACTTTCAGTGTCCGAAACTATAATTTATTTTCTATAATGAATTCTTCTTTTCTGGTTTCAGTGTACTTGTTTAGTTTTTTAAACCTGACTTTTAGCTTTTATTATTATTATTTTTATTATTATTTTCTAAACAGTAACTGGTCTGAAGCCTTCTAATTCACTGTGGGTCTAATGGCTCAACAACTCTTACCACTATCTTTTTTTAGGGCTTAGTGGGGCTAAGGGCGAGGCTAAGTTGGGACTCTAAGCCTCAACCTCATTAATGTCCCTGTGCCAAGAGGGGACAGAAGGGCTAAGTTGGAGTTACTGGACCATATAATACTCAGTTGGCAGTTTTTAACTGATGTGCAGGTGCACATTTGCTCTTTTCCATCTGATGCCAGAACATAAAGTTTACTGGAATGTAAGTTTGTGGAAATGTGTGTGTAGGCTACTGTACATTTAAAAGTAAAGAATAAAAAATAAAAAAAACTTGTGGTGAAAGACAGATCCGCAATTTAAATAATACTGTGAAAATCAGGTATTATCAGGTACGTTGGGGCTATCATGTGGCTTGTCCTGTTAAAACACTTCAGTGTAATAACGTATCCCACAGTATGGAATCGAATCCTGACACAGTGCTAACCATTGGCCATACTGTTTCCAAGGGAATTAGGGTTTCAGTCAGCAGGTTGTCCCATCTCATTGCTCAAGAGCAACATTGCTTGCTAGATTGGGTGTCTACAGTCTGCCTGTGCCAGCTGCACACAAAGTGTTCTCTGATGACATAATGACTGCACAGGTCAGCTGGTGGATTGCAGAGTTAAAGTTAAATGAAGCAACGTCTGGCAGCACGTGCTTTGGAGAAATATGTATGCTCTCCTGAATCAGCGGAGGATGTTGAGTGCTGAGATGAGCTGTGAATACCAATTGTGCCATCCAAATTGGGAGGAAAAAAATCATGGATGAAAATAGTATTAAGAATGTGGTTTACTTAAATTGACTAAGCTTGTGCAGTCTCCTCTGAACTCATTTGGAGATAAAATGTTTTGATAAATACAGTTTATCAATGAAAGTAGGTAATGCAGGTAGTTCAGTTAAAATGCGGTCTGTGATGTCATATATGAATTTTGTAAAGAAATATCTTCTCTCTAAAGGGGCTTTTAGATGATGTTATATCCAGTTAACTATGATGATGGCTACTTTAGCTTGATACATAGTAGCCTAGACTGTGAGTGGTAAGGAGTGAATTGACTCCCATCCCAGGATTGTTTATAATGTCTCAAAGAGTTAAGCACACAATATACACCTTTCATTTTCTTTAAATATTCCCCATAGCACTCCGTGGAAGACTTGGCTGGGCTCTCATCAGTGTCAATGTCAAAACCATGAAGTCCTTACCTGAAAGCAATGACTACAGTTCTATCATTTTAGCTCTGTTCTTTGATTTAAAATCAAGCATTTTCTATGTATGTCTTTTTACACATTTCCCATTTATTTCAATTATGTAATTGACAAAACCTAAAATAGACTTGACTTGACTTTTAGTCTTTTTTTTCTCCTCGTCTTCTCCGGTGGTTAAATAACACTTCTTGTCCTATACAAAATTTCATCAGAGTGTTTTTTGTTTGTCAGGGCGTTTCCCTATCCTGATTCTCTGTGCTGTTGGAAAACTGTGGCTTTAATGTTGACAACCTTATGAGAACCTGTGTCTATGAACGGCTCAGCAGGTGATTTTTTGGTAGTTGTGGGGGGTTTGGCAGTAGATACAAACAGCAGCAATACAGAGTTACAAAGTTTTACCTCCCTTCTGCTTTGCTCTCAGATAATGCTTTCTTGATGTTCTCCACTAAACATTCAGCAAACCTATCATAGTTGGGAAAATTTGTGTATTATATTATATATTGTGTATTATATTATTATACCATTCAACAACAAAAATGTCTCAAATTCTGAAGTGGTAAATTGCGCACCACTGTCATTTACAAAGTTACAAGTCCTTACAAACTAGCTTAAGTGCATAAGCTGAAACAAGATTCCTAAGGATTGTCATGATTTCAGTAGATGTGATGCTTTGCTTGTTCTTAGAAGCTAGCCAGCTTGTGTATGCATGCATAACACCAAAAGCATCCGTTTATTGTGCTCAGCAAAAGTCTCTTCACCATGGACCTGATGCACATTTCCATGTGTGTAAAGAAGCTGGAGCAGGCATGCTCTGCTGCAAATGTCACACTGACTTACTTCTGTCTAAATATCATCTTTCATTGTAGTCCCTGTGCCTCTGTGCCTCTGTGCCTCTATGTCCTAGGCTCTGTCTTTGGCTATCAGTTTTACTTTACAATTCCCCAGTGGCTCTCATGAAGTTCTGTGATTAATGTGCTTTTCTGGGCTTCTGGAATCGTGACCCTGTGACACCAGAGGAGTGAGTCATTTTAAACATTATTTAAAAAATAATGTTATTCAAAATATTTGTATTGTATTTGTATTATTGTATTTGTATTTGTATTTTTTTTTAGCATTGTGTATTATATAATGACATAGCCATGAGAAATGATTGCTTAAGATCTGTTATTTAGCAGATATAATGGAGGGTGAATATACCAATTTTTATTTCTTTTTTGTTTTGTCGTTTCCTAGAGAAATATACAGTACTTTGTGTTGGATATGCATAGTGTTATACATTAATAAATGTAAACACATGATTTGTTTTCAAAATCAATCTTTTTAAAATTTGTCTTGCAGTGCAAACAGGGTTGTTTCTGCAACCATTTGCAAAAAAACATCAGTTACTAAGCTCAGGAATTATGTTTGATATGTTAGATTCGTACTTAAATAATTGTTTTTGAGCCATTGTTTTGGAGGTATTGTTAGTATTTGATCATTATGACATAATTTTGCAATTTGCATCCCCACATAATCAAAAAAGGACAATTTGTTTCATTAGTTGGTATAACTTTAGTATCTCAGAATTAATAAAACCAACAATACCAATTCTGTGGTAAATGTGGGGAAGTTAGCGTAAAGTAACCTTAACAAACAAACAATTGGTATTGTAAACAAAAAGTAAATACCACTATTAGCTAACCTATCTTTACACAGCCATTATTATCATTACAACATTATTATCCCAAAAGCAGGAGGATAGCTAAACAGTGTCAGGGGAGCCATGGTGCAGTCTGAAGAGATGGGTCTACACTCTGTGTCAGAGGATGTGTAGCGTTTCTGCTGCCCTGACCACAGTGGGAAGCTAATTCCACCACCAGGGGTCCAGATTTGACTGGAGATGTAACCGGCGAGTGTGCATGTGAAATGGTGAAAAATAGCCTCCGCATCGCTCAAGGAAACTTACTGGAAATAAAAGGGTATATTCCTCACTTCAGTCACTTCAGCCACACATTTTATAATGGCACAAGGAGACAGAGCCAAAACAGAGGGAAGAGTGGTCCACATTCACTGATCCCAATGGACTGGCATATGGAAAATATGTGTCATGTAAGTCCACTGACATGAACTAGTCTCCTTTTTGGATAAAAGACAGCAGGAGCAGGTGGACATGCAGGCATTCCAGGTAGAGATGTAGTGATCTGAGGGTAAAGATGTGATGGAAACCTTGGTTGCTCAGGAAAGTGAGGAAGTGCGAGGAGTAAGAACGCCACTGTGTCTCCTATGTGACATCTTCTGTCATTCTTAATGAGTGATACCACACCCTTTTCTGTAGGAACACTGATCTCTGCAGTGAGTGCTGCCATCTTTCACCACAGCTTGTGGATGGGGAAAATGGGAGGAGGGGTGAGGGGATTAACCTGAACTGCACCCAAAGGCAGTGAGTGCAGTATACGGGCACCAATGAGAAAGAAGACCCAAGAAACGTGATGCCAGTGCCTGCAAATCAGCAGGGATGGGGTATGCTTGTAATAAGCACTGAGGGCAAGGCCGAGGGTTATGGGAAATGTAGCAAAACTTTGGTTTCCCTGTACTGGGAGGAGATGGATCATCTGGGGTAGCTAGGCACAGTGGAACTAATTTGTTGTCAAAATTAAAAATGATGTAAGGTACAGTCTTGCATGTAAAAATATACAATATACTTACTGTATTGTTTATACTTATTGTATCTTTGAGAGTGCAGATAACCTTCTTCATGAGACTGGCCTTTTCAAGTACCAACTCCCAGTCTTCTTTTTTTAAAGTAGATACACTGCCCGTCCAAAAAAAAAGTCGCCGTTGCACCCGTCATGCATAGTGCCCACTGTACAAGCCTCTGGAGGCAGTGTTGTGATCTGGGGTTGCTTCAATTGGTCAGGTCTAGGCTCAGCAACTTTATGCAGCAATAAAATTAAGTCGGCTGAGTACCTGAATGTACTGAATGACCAGGGCATCCCATCAATGGGCATATTCCAGGATGACAATACCAAGCTTCATCGGGCTCAAATTGTGAAAGAGTGGTTCAGGGAGCATAAGGAATCATTTTCACACATGAATTGACCACCAGAGTCCTGACCTTAACCCTATTGAAAGTCTTTGGGATGTGCTGGAGAAGACTTTATAGAGTGGTTTGACTCTCCCGTCGTCAATACAAGATCTCGGCCAAAGATGAATGCAACTCTGGATGAAAATACATTTTGTGACGTTGCATAAGGTTGTCGAAACAATGCCGCAACGAATGCGCGCCGTAATCAAAGCTAAAAGCGGTCCAACGAAATATTAGAGTGTGCGACTTTTTTTTTGGACGGGCAGTGTATTTAATACATTGGTGGTTCATATCTGATATATGAGTTAATCATTTTCTCCAGCTCTAATAATTCTATTTCAACCTTTGTTGGCCTGTAAATGATCTGTACTGTAGTAATAAATAAAGAGTCTAAAGTTCTAATGTAATCTCTCTCCCTCTCTCTCTGTCTGTCTTTCTATCCCTCCCTCCCTCCCTGCTAGCAGTATTCAACCCGAAAGGCCCAACCCTCTGTTCTCCCTTTCCCCTGAGGACTCACAGGGGTCATCCCTTGGTTCCTGCCGGCCTCACACCCATGTCATGTTCCTGAAGACCCACAAGACAGCCAGCAGCACTGTACTCAATATGCTGTACCGCTTTGGGGATGAGAGGGGCCTGCGCTTTGCCCTACCTCTGGGGTACCAGTTTGGCTACCCATTGCCCTTCAATGCCCACAGGGTAAAAGGCTACCGGGGACCACACGTTGTGGACTTCAGCATCATGGGGAACCACATGCGCTTCAACAAGCCAGAGGTACAGATCTCAGAATTTATCTGTGGTTGTGATGCTTGTTCAACTGTTTTGCATTCTAATGGAATGCGGTACACATGATAATGGATTTTTCTGGTGGTTGACCATGTAACTGTCTTTTATGAACAGTTGTAGTATGTTAAAATGATTAACAACAGATAATAAAGTTACAGAGCAGAGATTCCAGGTTTGGTTGGGGTTATTTCTTGACTGGTTACATTCCTCTTGTTTTCTTACTCTTTTGTTTGTAGGTTGAGAAGGTCATGCCCAGTGATACCTTCTATTTCTCCATTGTGCGTGACCCAGTGGCCCTGGCGGAGTCCTCGTATGCCTACTACAAAGCTGTGGCCCCCGCCTTCAAACGAGCAAAGGGGCTGGCTGATTTTTCAGCCGACCCTCAGCAGTACTATGACCCTCGTGTGCGCAACAACCACTATGCGCGCAATCTCCTGTGGTTCGACTTTGGCCTGGACCACAATTCCAACTTCTCAGAGTCCCTGGCCCGGAAAGGAGAGTTGGCAGTGCGCCGGGCCTTCAGTCTGATCCTGTTGTCAGAACACTTTGACCAGTCCATGGTACTGCTCCGCCATGCCCTCTGCTGGCCGCTGGATGCAGTGGTCTCCTTTAGCTTGAATGCACGGCAGCAGAAGAGCAGCAAGGTGAGCTCAAATGGGGGCTTAGCGCTCTCAGATGAGCAGAGGCGAAAACTGCGAGAGTGGAACGCACTGGACTGGCACCTCTACCAGGCCTTCAATCGCTCCTTCTGGGAAGAGGTGGAGAAATTTGGGAGGGCAAGGATGGAGTCGGAGGTGGCCCTCCTGAGGGCCCGGCGGGATATGATGGCACGTGTCTGCCTGCGGGACGGAGGGCGGCCAGTGGAGGCCAGCCGAATACGGGACAAGACTATTCGGCCCTTCCAGAGCGGCCTGGTTAAGATACTGGGCTATGAACTGCAGCCGGGGCTGGACAATGCCACCGGCCAGGCCTGTCTGAAGATGATCAGGCCTGAGATACAGTACAAGGACTTGCTGGATGCTCGACAGTTCCCCAGATCCCCTCAGTCTGCTGCTGCTGGTGTAGCCTCCTATAAAAAGGACATGGGGCATCCCAGAACGATGGAGCATGGAGGTTCGAGGGTAGGGGAGAGGGAAAGAGTCTGGGACGGCAGCTGGGTGAGTCGCAACCAGACCTCATCATTAAGTGCAGGGAGGGGGCGACTGAGATAGCTTTAAAATGCACCCTCCCCCCAGAGGATGGGAGTGGCATATACTGGTCCTGATTGTTGTGTGCAACTCATACAAATGGAGATTATGTAAAAACACAACTAGGTACGGAAAGGGCTCATAGGGCAGTAAACACCCCTTACACACACACACACACACACACACACACACACACACACACACAATGCATCCGTCCGTGTTCCATGGTCTTAACTCTGAGAATATCTGTGTGGGGACGACATCACACCATCTCACAGGCATTTCCCAGATGGAGAAGACTATGAAGTAAATGGAGATTGACCAGCTCAAACAGTCCAGGAGTCCCCCTTCCCTACCCACCACCAGCCGCCATTGGGAGAGACTGAATACAGCACTTCAATTGAGGTACATTCTGCATTTCAGCTCACGGGTCAAACCTGGAGCTATGCAGTGACTTGTTAAGGTCTAGTAAAAGTGGGGTTAAATGTGTTATTCTGCCAGTGAAGAAGTTGGCTGACACAGTGTTTTCAGTGTGTCTGTGATCATACAAACTGCTGTTTATCAAGGCTGACATTTTGGAAGAGAAAATACATTCAAAAATATGTGCACAGACAGTGGCACTCTCATGCCAAACAACTGAATTAGTTCCTAAAATGCACGCTCATGGTTCAGTCTATGCTTGGAATTACAGAATGTGCATTGGATGACAGCGGAAAAGAAACTGTGTATCGTCATCTACTGGACTAAAGATGCCCCTGTTCCCACTCATCGCAGAACAGTTGTATTAGTTGTATTACGGTTTTAAAAATGGTACTCGTTGCAAATGACACCAGCCACAGGTAACGAACAAACAGCCCTGGTAGCCTTCATGGTTACAAAGCTACAACACAAGGGGGCATAGGTGTGTGGGATTAAAATCCCTAGTATGATCCTCGCTGGTTACATCACATCAGTGACTTTTTATTCATATCTTGTTACGGCATATAAGCTATAGCTGATTTGGTGTGGAAACCCCATGGAGATGGGCTCAACAGTCACACACTGTAATTAATTAATTTACCATTTCCTTATTTATATTTCACAGTCATGCACTACATTTGAATAGATTCCGGTCAAATAGGCTATTTGTAAGAGGTGTATACACGTTTCTTGCAAGAATGTATTGTCCTGAAATTGGCCCAACAGCACATATGTGCATGTATGTACTATAAATCCTTATGTGACCAAAATCATGGGAACAGTTGAACACAAGTATAACTTCTAGTTAACTCATGTGTCCACATACAGACAACCGAATTGACTGGTACAGATAAAGAATGATTACTGTGCCCTTAACCCATGATACAGAATTCTCACATCTAAATCAGTGAGTCTAAACCTCTGAATCTGAGCAAATTTAAGGTGGTATTCTAGATCCTCCACTGAGGCAATCAATCCGCTCATAGCTTTTTTAAAGGGCAGATGCAGTGAATTGTGCCATGTTACTCACAAAATAAAAAAAAAGTAAAAAATTCACAGATGAATATGTATAGGTTTGAGATTCTCCCAATTCGGCCCTCTACCAATTCCAGACAATTGTGAGATTGAGATGCATCAGTGGGCAATGTCCCAGTATAGAACAGTAAGGACTGTAAAAGTAAATCTGTGCCCCTTAAAACATGAGGTAATTTTGACCTGTCCAGAGATTTGCCAGTTCAGATATGTACTTGTAGCAGGAAGCAATCACGAAAAAGCCATTGTGTTGAAAGTTTCCAGTAGTTACTCTTATTTGTTGAAAAGGGGACATTTGAGGGTAAGCATGTTTGTTAGTTTGGCTAAACCAAACATCAACACAACAGCTGTAGGAAGCAGGTGTGAACTTCTAATTGAACAGCTGTTTTAGTATTTAGCTCATTTGAGCTGGCTAATCAGAGAAAAAGTACATTCTTGACTACATTCAATAACTCAATTCTTGAACCAAACAAATAGCAGATCTTTCTCCAGAAACACCACAGGTCATTCACCATATTTAAAATAATATATAACTGGCGGGAAATAGCTTGGACATAAATATCTTTATGATTCTGGTTCTGTTCAGCTTAAGAACAAAAAGAAGGTGGGACCATTGTTCCACTATTCTAGTCCTTGCTTCTCAGTGGGAACACCCCACCCCCAAGACACACAATATTTGTGTAATAGTCTTCTTATTCAGAATTACTATAAAATATTACTTGGTGTTTTCCAAACATTGAAAACATTGCAATGGTTTTCAGACTGCATAACAAGTAAATTCTAGATTATGGTGAATGGCCAATAGTCGTTTTATACTCTCTGGTACAGATCTATAACAATATTCACTTTACCAACTAAGATACTTGTTCAGTTCAGTGTACAAAAAGTTATTTTGCCTTAGAATAAGAGACTTTGGAACAGGGCTTTAAATGACAGCTTGCTGTATTTATTTTATTTTTAATATCTTGTACATACGTACCGTATTTATTTTTTTCCTCAGATTGGAAATATTGATTTTCTAACTTGAGATGCTCATGTGATGTATTGCTGTTGAAATGACAAACTGAAATGCACTGCTCAGCATTTTATGGACACACACACACACACACACACACACACACACATGCTTGCACACACACACACACACACACACACACACACACACACACACACACACACACACACACACACACACACACACACACACACACAAACAAAACATGGCTGACTTGTCTTTGCTTGCATCTACAGTGTAAAGTTCACAGGTAGATATACATGAGGAAATTTATACTTGTTTATATGTAATCTTAACAGTAATCCACATGCATAAATATGTAAGGCTACAGATCTGACTGACAGTGAAGTATTTACAGTGCCTTGCGAAAGTATTCACCCCCTTGGCGTTTTTCCTATTTTGTTGCATTACAACCTGTAATTGAAATGGATATTTATTTGGATTTTATGTAATGGACCTACACAAAATAGTCCAAATTGGTGAAGTGAAATTTAAAAAAAACTTGTTTTAAAAAATTCAACAAAAAAAAACAAAAACGGAAAAGTGGTGCGTACATATGTATTCACCCCCTTTGCTTTAATGTATTTTTAAAGTATCATATTTAATATTTGGTGGCATATCCTTTGCATGCTGCTACTTCTTGAAGTCTGTGACCCATCAATATCAAAAGACTCTTGATATATTATTTTCTGGTACTCTTACAAGCGATACTATAACGTCTTTGCATTTGAATGGATCTCTATGGGAATTAGGGGGTGGGACTAGATTTAGCTGTAAATAACACTTGAACTGTATAGAATACATGGTTGGTAAAATGGCTGTAAGTCATCAAGGGTCTGAGGTATCAAACGGGCCTCAAACCATCACACTGCTGCCAGATATGCAGTAGATATGGATGGATCACTTTAAGGGTTGTTGACAAATTTTCCTATTGAACTCTATGGAAAAATAAGTCAGGAGAAGAAACCCTTCAAGTTATCCATCCATATCTATTGTATTTCTGGCAGCAGAGTGATGGTTTAAGGCTTGTTTGATAGGATAGACCCTTGATGACTTAGAGCCATTTAGCCAACCAAGGGCCCTATCTTACACCCGGCGCAAAGCGGCGCTAACGCAAACGCAAGTGTCTTTGCTATCTTACACCCGGCGCTAGGTCCATAATAACGCCTAACGCTTACACCGTCAAACTAGCATGTTTGACGGCGTAACTCTTGCGCCATCATTAGTGAACTGGGTGTGTTGGTCTTAAGATGAGGAGTGGCCAGGATTCTTTTTGGCGTATTGCTATCTTGAGCCAGCAGAAAGCGCTTGCGCTAGAACCACCACAAACCTGGTCTAAAGTCATGTCGCAGTTGTTTACATGCTATTTTAACGGCGCATATAAGTGCGTCTACATAGGCGTGTGCACAACGCGCATACCCTCCTGTCTGTTACACACAGGGGCGTGCACAGGCATGACTAAAATATCTAGATCACAATGTGAAATATTATTATTGTGTAGGCTATATCAAAAATGCATAATAATAAAAGGTTCCATAGGTCCACATACCTTTCCCTCAGCGAAGGGAAACAATGCCACATTACATTGCTCTCAGCCCACTCCATCAACATCCAGGCGATGTGCGATGGTAGGCTACGGGACAATGGCTATCCATTAAAAAGGAGCTGATAACACCTATAGCTATCAAGCCTAATGCGCGAATTGTCTTTGCACCTAATGCGTGAATTGTCATTCAATGGAAAACTCGCGCACGGCAATAGACGGACATTTAAGTTCTGAAAATGCGCTTCAGATGTCATTACAATACAGCTCTGCTTATCTATGAATACAGCCTGTAAGTAAATAGAATGGTTTGTGACTGAAAAAAGTTCAAAACCTTGTCCAGTGAATATTGCATTTATTGTTTTTCAAATAGCCTAGGCTACAGCGAATTCGCTGTGCATAAGGTTTTTTTCGATAGCCTATGGTTAAAAAACGGAGATGTCACCATATTAACTAAATTGTAACCTTAGCTATTCTTCGTCCTTCATATTTTTTTAAATTACAGTGACCAGGTTTCCATACTCTCACCGTTTAAAACCCAGCTGATTTCACCCGTTATTCATTAACTGAACAAAACGATTTTAAAGAGAACTAAGCGTCTAATTAGAAACTAAAACAAATTTGCAGCACGTTACACAATTAATTCACAATTAATTTTAATGCCATTCTCTGCACGTGAGCTGCATGTTCTGTTTCCCCTGCTGTAAGTCGCACGTTTAACGGTCTTCCTGGGAAAGTGGATTGTTTTAAAGGATTACGCTACGAGTAAAACAGGTTGGTCACATTTCCATAAACAGGACATTATTAAACAAGGGGAAATATGCGTGAACTTATGGGTTGCGAACCTGACAGCTTTATTGTATGGCTATTTAGTGTCATCATTAAGGCAAAATAACGGTATGTATGTTATTAATCAATATTAGCCTACTATGCAGGTAGCCTAATGAACTTTGGATGAGGCTTGAACTTCGAGAACTCCATGAGAACAGCCTCTTGGAATTGATGTTTGACACTTTCATTGCATAATCAAACGAAATTCGCTGAACAAGCAGGCTAATTTGGCGTTTTCTAAGGTGAGACTGAAGCCATTGATAGCTTATTCTCAGCTGTTGCAGGTCCTTTTAACGAAATTTAACCGCACATATTTTGTAAAATAACAGCCCTGTCTGGAATTACCGGGAACTCATAGGCTAATGGTTAGTCCGAATAATATTGATCATACTCCATTTAGCCCATTCCTTGATCACACTAAACACGCACGAGCATGTCTGTTTCGTCATCATAAGCAATCCGCCAAGGTGGAAAAGCAGGCTTTTAAAGGGAATGGGATATGACATTTTGATTGGTTTATTGAATGTCACGCCCAAGACACACCCATAATTAATGAAGCGACTAGGTTCAGCCCAGTTGCGCCATGCGCCGTGCTTAGCGCCAAAAAAACACGCCGTTAAAATAGCAAAAGTGGACTTGGACACGCCCTAAATGAACTTAGCGCCATGCGCTTAGACTAAGCGCCAAGATCGCCAAGATAGGGCCCCATGTGTTCTATACAGTTCAAGTGTTATTTACAGCTAAATCTAGTCCCACCCCCTAATTCCCATAGAGATCCATTCAAATGCAAAGACGTTATAGTATCGCTTGTAAGAGTACCAGAAAATAATATATCAAGAGTCTTTTGATATTGATGGGTCACAGACTTCAGGAAGTAGCAGCATGCAAAGGATAAGCCACCAAATATTAAATATGATACTTTAAAAATACATTAAAGCAAAGGGGGTGAATACATATGCATGCACCACTTTTCCGTTTTTGTTTTTTTTATAGAATTTTTTAAAACAAGTTTTTTTTAAATTTCACTTCACCAATTTGAACTATTTTGTGTAGGTCCATTACATAAAATCCAAATAAATATCCATTTCAATTACAGGTTGTAATGCAACAAAATAGGAAAAACGCCAAGGGGGTGAATACTTTCGCAAGGCACTGTATACATAAGTTCAGAGGCACATATACTCAAACGCACAGCACTGTGCCATTTTACCAATACACATCACATTCAGTTGTCAAATGTTATGTATTTTTAAACATTGGGCACCAGCACTGTTTTACTGTAAGAGTTGAACCTTGGACATGTTCAAGCTTTTGGCAATACTATAGGTTAGTGCTTGAGCAGTATACAAAGACTGAGATACATTTTGTTGAAAGGGTCATATACCTCAGTGCATCTTGAAAAACAAAATATTGAAAACTTTTAAAATATGTTTTCCATGTTACTTGTTACTTAGTTCAGCTACTTTTTAAGTTTTCAGACATTTTTAGTGTTTTATTGGAAAGTCCTATTTTAATTGTTCCTATTGTTAAATTTATGATAATCAAAGGTTTATCATGCACAGGCCATAGCGAGGTGGGGCTGTATAAAGGAATAGATGGGGAAGCGTTCCATGAACCACACCACCTTTATACCTGCTTCAAAAACAACTTACAATTGGTATTTAGATGGCATTGATTTGGTTTTTAGAGTGCTGTCTGTTTCATACACTTGGTGATGTTAATACATTGAATTTAAATACACTGCCTGGCCAAAAAGGAGTCGCACACTGTAATATTTAGTTGGACCGCCTTTAGCTTTGATTACGGCGCGCATTCGTCGTGGCATTGTTTCGACAACATCATGCAATGTCACAACATTAATTTCCGTCCAGAGTTGCATTAATTTTTGGCTGAGACGAAGACGGGGAGAGTCAATCCACTCCATAAAGTCTTCTCCAGCACATCCAAAAGACTTTCAATGGGGTTAAGGTCAGGACTCTTTCACAATTTGAGCCCGATGAATCTTGGCATTGTCATCCTGGAATATGCCCATTGAGGGGATAACCTGGTCATTCAGTACATTCAGGTACTCAGTTGACTTCATTTTATTGCTGCATAACGTTGCTGAGCCTAGACCTGACCAATTGAAGTAACCCCAGATCATAACACTGCCTCCAGAGGCTTGTACAGTGGGCACTATGCATGACGGGTGCAACAGCGACTTTTTTTTTAGCCAGGCAGTGTAACTAGTCAATAGAAATGCAAGCCACCATATTTACATATATTTAAATGGAGCACATTGGCATATGTGTAAACAATGCTGGTGGAAATGTGACAAATGTAAACCACAAAATTGTTTTTTTGCCCTGAGACATAATATTATGTGTTTATATAATCTGAGTGTACGTGTGCATTTTGGGGAAGGTCAAACTCTACAGGCTTTTGCTAAGGGCCTCTGTTTCATCATTTGTGTAACCTGTGATCATTCCCTAAGGAATAATTGTGGAGACAACACATACCTGTATAATTCATTGACTGAATCCATAAGGTGTTTTATGAATGATTCCTATATTTTTAAAAGGAGAAGGCCACAACATCTGCTTGTTGTAAAATTTTAACTTCTAATACCTAACACATTTACAAAAATGTAACTTGGTACATTGACTGAAATTAAGAAATGAAGTTCTCTCTTCCATATTCTGTGCTGCATATGAAATGATGTGCTTGATTAAATCATTGCGTGTTCAGGGTGGAATGAATGTTAGCAGATTAAGACTGACAACTTGTTTGCAATCTTTGGGAATGCTTTTATGGTAAAATACGCCAAAGTATAAATTTCACCTTCCGCTTTTGGACAGCTGTTGAATTGAAATTACTGTGAAATTTTGCCTGTCAAATTGATCAGGTTTTTTCTTTTTGGAAAAAATATCTGATAGAAATAAACATGAGATAGTATTATATAGGTACTACCACTGATGACTTGAATAGATGATCTGACCATGTGGTCATAGCAGGTTTATTATATTTTACTTGGTTCAATATAGTATGATGGAAAAATATATGATGTGAACAAAAAGGTAGTTAAGAGGATGGAAATAAGGCTTGTGTACATAGTTTTTTCTGGAGCATTTTCCAGTGAACCCATATAAGGGGAGTGTTGTTTCTTTCCTTACAGTCCACAATATGTGATACCTTAATTGTAAAGTAGGGATCCACCAAATCCATATTTTGAGGTATTGACCAAATAAAAAATATAGCACTAAAGATCTGGCCAGACGCCAAACGGTATACTGAATCTTATACATTTTAATCATTGCAAACATTAAAATATATTATATAATTAATTTACCATTCACATATAGTCATTATTTTACTTTCAAATGCCTCACACTATAAAACTCCAGTTCTGCAAAGCTTATTGTAAAGTTTAGCTGATGAAATATTTGTATATGTGCACAAACAATCCATTTACAAAATGATTCCCTAACACACACCATTACAGCTTTGAACATATCAGGTTATATTTCTCAGACTAGACATGACAAGATGATATTGTACAAAGTCAAAGTCAGGTGAACTCACACAAGTCGAAGGTTTCAGTCGAACCCAAATTCCTCTAAAAGACGTTGCCATTAATTCTAATTCAAATTCTGGATTTGATGCATCCTTACTCTGAAGTGAAGATCTTATTTCAGTCCTGTGAGTACAAGAGGATACCATCATCACACTTTGTTTTATTTAATGAAATTGGCAGAGGGATTTCAGCGAACTGCATATCTTCTCGTTTACTTCACTTTTCTTACTTGAAAAATATGTATGCCTGGTTTAAAACCTCGGTACAGTGTGTATATCTTTGTTGGTTTTAAATTGTTTTTCTTGTATCCATTTGAAATAAAAAGGACCTTTTCTGAACTAAATTCCTCATTTCTGCTGATTTAACTATTCACACAAAGAACAAACTGAAGGCATAGCTCATTAAAAGTTTTAGATCAGCCATCAACAAGCCACAGCACACTGCAGTGTGTTCAATAATCGGATGATACAAAAGAATAGAAAGTCGATATTATCTGGCAGTCATATTACTCTTTTTCTGCCAATTATGTTTATTATGCCCTTGATTGACAATACAGCTTTCTAATGTATGCTCCATCTTCATTAAACTGGGATGAACTTGTAATAGAGTGGGTTTCTAAACTCAAATGAATAGTTATTGTATCCATCGCCAATTTATGTTAGATACATCTTATATTATTTTAATCTGCAGTCTCCGTCGGCAACTGCAGATATGGTTCTTGAACATTTTAAATGCTTATAATGGCAATAGACAAAGTTTGAAAAATGTATCAATATTTTAATGTGACATTAAATGTCATTTTAGTCTGTAAAATCTGCATATGGTTAGGTTGAAGCAATTTAATATTGTGCGCTCCATTTATTGGAGTCATATGACATGGGCCTGGCTAATTATCCAGGGTATTGTTTTTACTGTATCTTTGTTTTTTTAAATATAAGACACAACACACTTGTACTGCAAGTTGCAAAAATGTATGTGACTAAGATAATGTAATGTAAGTTAATGTGTTAGCATCTGAGACTCATGTTGTATCAGTGAATAAATTGAAGGATCGGGTGGTAATGTGAAAATACACACAATAGATACTTTATTGACACTCTGAGTGTACTGGGAGTGGATCTGACACTTCGACTAGGCTGTTACACAATCATTGGTTCAAGGCTGACATGAAATGCAAGTATTTAAATCTCTATTTTGTATAACACCAGCATTGGCAGCTATGGTTATAACCATACACCTGTCCAGAACATTAAAAAGGGAGAAAATATGTCTAATTAAATGCATATATCACTTTTTGCTAATGAAAACATCTTGCTATCCAGCAAGCCAGTTATTTCATTCCTCTTATGTTTTTTGTAATCACAATTTTATTTTTGTGAACAGAAAAAAAACTTATATGTGGATATTTCTCTTATCTAAGCTCAAAGAGCTCTTCAATTCCAATGTGTGCTTTTCCCTTTTTGCTCCTGCATTCTTGTTTAAGGTGAAATCATGATGTATTATAAGCATAGTAAATGATACATCGAAGCAACAACTGATATAAGGTTGTTGCACTCAGCAGGATGGCGACACAACATATCTCGTCCTGATTTACATATCTTACATGAAAATCATGCTCCGTTTCAAAAAAGGATTACAGGCGGCTGAATAAATGCAATTATATTCTAATTGAAAGTATTTTCACACTGCAAAGATGTTATATAGCTGTCACACTCTAATAAAGGTCATATTGCTAGGGGCCTCACTGGCACGGTTAATTACTATATTACATTCAACATTTATGAGTATGTGTTGGTATGTTATAATAAAATACAGCTGACTAATACAAGAGCATGAAACTCCTCCAACATAAATATGCATAGATTTTTTTTTTCTTACCACACAGTAACGGGTTTCAGTTTTAGTGTAGGCTATGTTTTTAGATTGGCCCAGTTTTTCTGTTTGTTGAAGGATATTTTAGATATTTACAGAGGTTTAAGATGCTAGCTTTACAGTGGCTGTTAGGAGCATTCGGGGGTTTGAGCCTCTGGTTTGAATTTTATATGACGCCATACTTCAATGCCATACAGACTTCAGCGTCTACTGTGCAGTAATTTGATGTCAGAAACTATGTTCCGTCTCTGCCATGTAGCCTGTAGCCTACATGCAGTGTTGCCAGATGCCTGAATTAATTTCCCCCAAATAAATTCTGAAAATCCCCCATCTTCAATTGAGTCCCATACAATTTTCTCACAATTTCCCCCCATATCTCCTTTTAAAATCCCCCATCTATCATTGACTCCCATACATCTTTTTCTTTTAAAAATCCCCTACATTTAAGGTAAAAATACCCATTCTGGCAACCCTGCCTACATGGTTCTGTGGTCTCCGTTAATATATAGTTCTATGGTGGTCTCCTCCCCCAAACCCAAAGACTGCAACCTGAATCTATTTTCCGATTATTGATTGCTTTGCCCTGTTGTATTTTACCGCAGCCTCTTTACTCGATGGTGGACTGCTTTGGTCTATGTTTTATCGGCTGTAAATGTGGGGCGAAATGGGTCGAATGCTGCCTCACTGAATGGTTGTTATTCAAAAGACACTGGAGTCGGACACAGTCCCAACAATAATCAGAATACATAGACTACGAAAAATAATAGCAATTTGGCTTATACGAGCGTGTTGTTTGGAAAAGGAAAACGTAAAGGAAGCCGCAAAAGGTGTAACGTTATTTGTGACAGACACTGTATCGAGCTTGTTAGCTCGATCGTTAGTTAAGTTACCTGTTTATTTTAACGATGGTTTTAATGATGGAATCTCAGTGCGAGTATTTTATGTATTTCCCTGCTGTTCCCATTTCGGACTTGTCAGACCCAGCAAGATATCGGACTCTTCCACGTCGCAGTCACCTTTACCTCGGCGAGACGGTACGTTTTTTACTTGTTCTGCGCTGCCGAGATGCCGCGGGGAGTGGGGGAGCAGGTGCCGGCGGGTCGGAATGCACCAGCAACCGGGCTTGGAGGGAACTCGCTGGTTCTCTGTGTGCTGTGGCTAGTGTCAGCCCTGGTGAAAGCAGACAACGAACTCAGCCCCATCATGACTACCAGAGCAGCGGAGACGAGGGTAACGAGGAGGCCGACGAGGAAGACACTGCTGCGGCTTGCACAGGCAGATGGGACGGGAGGAATCGGGGCTTCAGGGATTGCAAGCCGCTCCTTATACATAATAACACAGGCAGCGGCGGACGAGAATACCGAAGGGCTCCATTGCAGGTAAAGACAAGTCGAATATAACAAAGATAAATATGCTTTCGATATTCAATAAGGAGAAATAACTGATTGTGGTGGCTAACGTTAGCTAGCTAGCAAACTAGGAAGTCACCATTTCCTTCCTGTCTGCAACATGCACAGTAGCTATAGACCGCAAGCAAGGGTAACGTTAGCTAAAACATTTAATTCAAAATACAGTATTTGTGCTTGTGCATTTGGGAGAGTATTCAGTAGTATATGCATTACCCCATGTTAATTGAAGCACACATCGATTTTACAAGAATGCTGTGCTAGGTAGGAAGCTGATTGTATTCTAAAAATGTAACTTATTGTTAACTCGCTGTTTCTGCAAAATGCATGCCTCAAAATGCATGCTTGTAATAGAATGTGCAGTTGTGTTCATTGTGCATTTTGCTGGGGTAAGCTTCGTAGCCTTGCCCTAAGGGGCCATTTGCTAGCAGAAGGAATTATGAATAAGTTAATGGTGTGTTGCGCAAGACTGGGTGCAAATATTATGTCAGATGTAAACTAGCGTCGGGGGATGGGGTCAAGACTATGTTGGATGCGAAAGAAGACATTGGATTTGCTGCACTGTACAACAAAAACGTTCCGTTAACTCAAATGTTTTTAACCTATTACCTCGAGCCATTTGAGTGAGCCAACTTAATCTGTTCAAGTAACGTTAATCACTGCATGTCTACCTTGAGTTCAGCTATTTACACTTTTTATTTGAGTTAACGACTTATTCCATTGTCAAGTTGAGACTATTCAATTATTTTAATAACTTTGAATGTGCCTTTTTTTTTTCTTTTTCGAAAAGAAATCTCAAATATGGCTATACAACCGTATACAACCATGTGTGAAGGGCTCAAGTTTTGCGTTCACTCTTTGCAGACACAGACAGTTTCTTGCGTGCAACAGATTTGCATCCCATATTACATTTTAATCATGTCATTTGGATAAGAATCCCTCTGTCAGGTTTAACCTGTTCTCTCAAGGCAGTAGCAGAATACTTTTTCCTTAAGGTTGTTTTTTATTTGTGTATCTGTTCATTTGACTATGTGGACCACAAAGGATATGCACAGTATTATCACACTTCTTCATACACCCCTGAAATCAAATGCTTTGTATTTGAAAATACCATATGTGAAATTCTTAAAGGGTATTCTAATGTATGCTCATACATTCCAGTACTGTCTAAATGTAATTTCAATTAAATTAATAAAAATGATTATAAACAGGATTATTATAAAAGTATCTAAAATACTTATATAAGTAGGCTAATTAACCCACATATGGTGAAATAGAAAATATTTTTCTGTCTTAAAGTTTTTGTTTACTTATTATTTATTTTTAACTTACATTTTGAAACTGCCTTTATGTAAACTTAGCAGATAATATAGGAGTGTAATGCTGGGAAGTAATATGCAAATACAGACCTTTCTCCAAATCGTTTTGGGTAACTTAGCAAAATAACTAATTAAGAAATCGTCATCATTCTCACTTTCTCTCTCAGTCTCCCCTGGATGAGCCGGTGGTACTGACAGATGAGGTCGTCTTCCCCTTGACTGTTTCTCTTGACAAGCTCCCTGTCAGCACCCTCAAGGTTAAGGTGAGGGGTCAAAAGTCGTGGCATCTGTGGTACAGTGAACTTGTGTAGGGCCTTCCATTTATGACTCATTCACGACTCATGACTGATTCAGGACAGTGTGTTAATCCTGTTTGTGTCCTAGGTCACTGCAACTAATGTGATAATCCTCTGCTCACTGTTTAATCTTCTCTGCCTTACACAACCTCTAACAAATCACTGTTCCATTGTGTTTCTTCACTGTGCATCACAGTGTTAGGATTGTGTGTGTCCTAGATAGAGATTGAAAACCATGTTTATCTTTTGTATATCTCCGTTTTTCATCCATGGTCAGAGCTTCACTGTTTGTTATGTATTGATCCACTCTGTGTTCTTGATACCCATTGTGTTAACTTGATGTTTGTGTACTAAAATAGTGCACAGCATTTATTCAGTTTTAATGTGTTGCCAAGCTTGCGCCTCAGTTTGAATATTTCTCCCAGATAAGTGTGCCGGGTTAACACAATATGTGCATGCATGCCACATCACTGAGAGTGGGTTTATAGTGTGTGTCCCTGAGAGACGTATACTGTAGCAGTGAGTTAATGTGTCCTTTTCTGTAAGTATGCCTTCATTGGACTATTCAATTTGAATTATGAGTCGTTTCATGATCCACTTAGATTTTATTGAAAACTGACACTAGTGGTTTAGTTGTCTTTTTGAAGGAGCTTATCTTTCTTGTGGTTTAATTAAGTAGTTTTTTTCCCTTCGATTTTTGTAATTTTTGTTGTGGTCATAATATGATAGCATATAGAAAATCTTATCAAAAAGTAAACAATAAATATTAAGATTATTTTTTCCAAGCATCTGTTGCATAAATGAAATGAGGCATGTGAGGATAGGACCTGCATGAAGTTTCAAGGTAGCTTAGCCGTAAAACGTTAGCCGTTAACCGTAAAGTCCAGAAGGAAGCCAGAGAAGGAAGGTGGTAAAATAGTCTTATTAAAGGTTATCCTGTTTCTGCAGTTGAACCCCATTTTTAAAAGTAGCCTATGCCAACTTTAAAGAAAACGTTATTCAATTAGATTTTTCATGGAATGACACTATTTCAGCATTGGCGTTTTGTTTATCCAGTGCAGTGAACAGGGTTCTGAATCTATGTGATTGAATCCCAGATCATTGTGACGGTATGGAAGCAGGATGTGGAGAAGGCAGAGGTTCAGGAGCACGGATACCTCACCATTCTTCAGCAGCGCAGCCCCACCCACACCTTCCGCCATGACCTGAACACCTTCAAGGCCCAGGGTTAGTCAGCCAATCAGAGTACTGCTTTGTTATGTGGGATCATTCTTGACAGCAGAGCTGGTGTAATGGGTCATCGGTAATGATGAGCTACTGTGCTCTAATTTTTATTTATTTATTTATTTTTTTAAATACTGAGATTCAGGGAGGAAGCATTCTGAATTGGTATTCTGAAGTGTAGCCTCAAAATGTATTTACTTTATTGTATAAATGTACAAAGCATATGATTTTGGAGAAATCAGTTGTCATAAAAATAAATAAATAAATAAAGTAAACACTGGCTAACTAAAAATGGCAGTGACCACATCATAATAAAACGCTTACAGCCTGACAGAGAAATTTCAATTTAGATCTGCAACAACCAACTCCCAACTCAAAGATACACATTTGCACATTTCAGATGGCTTCAAAATGTATTAAATGAACTTGGAACTAATGCTTAATTGTTTTCATTTGCAGTTTTACATGGATCCTGTAGGTATAGGTGAAATTTTAGTTTGCTAGAATATTTGAAGAATATAGAATATAGAATATTTTTGCTATCTTTTGAAGATCTGGCATTGTTATGTTTACATATTACTCTATGTTAAATACATACATGCAGTAAGCAGAACATATTACTAGAACTGAAATATGAAAACATAGAATGTCCCCTCTCTCCCTTTATTTAGGGTAATTGCACTGAAAACAACAGCCAAATATGTTGTCCCTTACCTTACAATTTAATAAGTATGCATACCGAAGAGCAAGACACATGGTTGATAATTCATGAACAGTAAATGTATTATTTTTTTTTACTATGCAGTTTTGTAACAGTGGTCGTCCCGATTCATTTTGTTTTTGCAAAATTTCAGCTAAATTTTCTATCTAGTGTACAATGTTTACCTACCTACAAAAGGATAGCTAAAGGGCCATTTAAACTAAAACCATTAGAGTGTATGAGAGAAGTTCTCATGAAAACGGAGTGTGTGGTTTAAAGATTATATCGCTCGCCCTAAAATCGTTTAAATAATTTAGTGAAACTTTCCATTTCACTAAGTCCATTTGTTGATAGAAGTGGGCTTGTGTAAGTTTTTTAAAGATTTTTCTACAAACCTTTTTGCTAACCTAGTTATCTTTGTGTAAGCTTTATTGCAAAATTTTAGTTGAAAAGTTGTGTCTAGCTAACTAGTTATGCATTTGTGGACGTATCAAGAAATGTCTGACAATTAATGTTGTGATTGCGATACTTGCAGTATGGCTTTTGAAGAAGCCAGAGTTAAGTCTCTTTCTGCTTTTTTAAATTTTTTAAATGTATTTCTTTTTTGCTTAGGAAGTCAGTTTCTTTTGTGATTATGGACTGAAAATATGACTTATTTTTTCACTCACTGGCTGTCTTGTTGGCTGGTGGCCACATTTAACTTCATAGCAGCTTAAATAGCGGCATCACATCTGGAAGTGTCTTATGCTGACAAATCTTTAGTGCTGGACTTTAGCTTTTAATGCTCTGCATGGTTGAACTGCACGTGGTGAGTATTGGAGCTTGTGGCTATGTGGTTAATCCAGCTTCGCCTTTCAGTACTGTATTTAATGTGCAGTGTCTTTATTGGATGATTCCAGAGAAGGAAGCCAACAGAAATATTATGTTAATGAATAAAGTAGTTGTCATGGTTACACACCTCCAGAGCTTTCAGAACCATAAGCCTTCAAATCACAAGGCATGTCCTATCAGTTAAGCAGAGTATGTGTGCATATTTGTATGAGACTCATTTTTTTTACAATGTCCATTTATCTGAATTATTCTTCAAAACATTACACTTAATTTTATATTTGGTTGCAAGTATTTCCTATGGAGCATGCAATCTCAAGGGAAGCAAAGGGCTGCTTTCTATATCAACATTACTACATTATTACTCCTTGGAAGGGAAGAGCTTGTTCTGTTTGGGAACTGAGAGGAGAAGTACCAATGCTATAGAAATTGACATTTTCATTTATAATTGTGAAGAAATGCTCTAATCTGTTCATTTGTACAGCCTTTAGAATCTTAACATTGCTGTACAAGCTGCTTTAGAGTTACATTAATTCTATTGTCATGCTTTAGACCACAGTGTACTAGCTCAAGTATATTAGCCAGTAGCCACTGTAAAGCCGGCTGATTGTCAGAAACCTCTTTAAGTATCTAAAATAAACTTCATTGCACATAAAAACTGTCTGGGGTGATTGCAACACTAAAACTGAAATAATTTCAAAAACCCCAGAAAGTGAACTATTATTTTCAATCGCACAAGTCCAGCAAGAAAAACACTTGCATCTTAAACAGATGCATCTCAAGCCTGAATCAGAGCCTAGTTCTCAGTAAGCCAACCACAGTACTAATTTTCTCACTCTCAGTAATAGTAATAGCACTAGAATAGAATTTGGCTTATTGCCCCATGCACTATGCATTAAAGCAATTGAGAATTATTTCTTTGGTGTGGGGTTTTATTTTATTTTAGTTAATTTTTCAGAATATAGATTCCTAAATAACACAGGTAGTTTTTCTGTGTCATGAGAAATGTAAATGTAGCGTTCAGGTGATTTATAACATGGAGTATGATCAATCACAGATCTCTTTAGCTCTCTTAAATGACAAATTAGTTCTCTTAAATTACCATAAATGTAAGGTTTGCATAAACTATTATTATTAAATATACTACTCCTACCTTTGCAGTTAAAAAAAAATGCTTAGATGCATGCTGACAATATAATTCCAACTATCACTGCCTTGGTTGTTAATCTCTGTTTCTCTTTCTGTTTTGTTTTTTTTAACCAAAACAGTCAGTACCACGTTGACTGTTCTTCCGCCCCCTAGTGTGAAGTGTCAACAGATGACCGTGTCTGGAAAACACCTAACTGTCCTGAAAGGTAGGGGGCAGCGTAGAGTTGTGCTCTCACTGCTGTTGTTATTGTGCAAAGTTGGTCGGACTCTGAGATAAAGCAGATCCCTGTTCGAGAGTAACCATTCTGGCCGCCTATTTAGTGATGCAAACTGAAAAACCTTTCATTGTTTTAATGTCAGCATGAGTAATGTATGTCAAGTCAGAAAATGAGTATCCATCTGTATCTGTTCTCTAATGAGCCTTGTTCCATCCACCAAGTTTCAAATGACCGATAGGAGATGTCCTGTGATTAGTGAAGCGTCTGCGCATTAGTATAGGGACTTGCCATTTCAGGATTCCCTTGGGGAATGGGAGTCAAAACTACCATTGTCATCAAAAAAAAGAATGTGACATCAATATCACAAGTTCAGCCAGTTCAAAATCTACAATATTTTTCTTTTGGTTTTTGCCAATAAAACCTTTTTGTTTTTGTCCAATGCATAATCGTTTTTATTTTTTATTTTTACCACAAACATGACATTATCATATACACCTTATTACTACCTTCCCATTAAGCTTCAACATGTTTGCTGTTCAGGTTTGGCTACCAAAAGAGAGAGAGAAACAAATATGTGCCTGTACGGAGTATGTAACATGAAAGAAACAAAAACCAGGGCAAGGAAACCTCCACAGCCCAAACTGGGAGAGAGCTGGACTTGTTGTAGGAAGCCGCCTTAAAGGAATAGCTCATTTAGTCTTAAAAAAGCACAAAACATAAAAACGAAAATTGCAGGCACTTAAAGAAAAATGTCTTTTTTAAATGATGAGAGAGGGATTTTTTTGTATTTGAAAGTATGCTGTGTCCTAAATTGTTTTAAGTCTGAAGATCTTTTAAGAGCCCCTGTCTCAGAAAGGGCTTTAAGGATGTATTGCATCTCCTATGAGGAAAGTGCCTGTGTGTTGCGTCATGGTGTTGCACAAGAAAACCAAAAAGTGTGTGAGTGTGTGTGTGTGTGTGTGTGTGTGTGTGTGTGTGTGTGTGTGTGTGTGTGTGTGTGTGTGTGTGTGTGTGTGTGTGTGTGTGTGTGTGTGTGTGTGTGTGTGTGTGTGTGTGTGTGTGTGTGTGTGAGAGGGTGTAAGGCCCTCTAACCATCACAATGTGTAATAATACATTTGTAAGAATTACAGTGTTGTGTCATGATCTGTGTGCCAATGCCCCAGTCCTTTTCTCTGTTTCTCTTCTTCAACCTTCTCCCTGTCTCTGGTCATAGTGTTAAACGGGTGTTCTCAGGAAGAGGTGTGCATTCGTGATGTGCGGATTCTGCCCAACTTCAATGCATCCTACCTTCCAATGATGCCTGATGGCTCTGTGCTGCTGGTTGATAACGTCTGGTACGTTAGGGCGCACCATAACAATAGCACTTATCTGTGTGTCGTGCATATCCTTATAAGCCATTATAAAACACTAAGGTGGTTATGTTATTCTGCAGCCATCAGTCGGGTGAGGTTGCAATGGCATCCTTTTACCGGATGGACAGTCTATCCTGCCACCTTCCCAGCATGCTCAGTGCTCTCGAGGAGCATAACTTCCTGTTCCAGCTACAGCTCAGTGATCAGCCCCTGGACGAAACAAAGGAGGTGAGGGCTATTATAATGGTGGGAAAGAGGTGAAGGAGTGAGAGTAGGGAGTAAGCAGATTGGTGTGTCTCAAGGCTTTGTATTGTGTAATGTGCATTAGTAAATAAACTGTATAACAGGGTGTTCGGTATATCACCGTGCATTTATAAGTTGTGTGACAGTGTAGGAGGTATATGTATCAGTATGCATTAATTAGTAAGCTGTGTGACAGTGCAGGAGATATATGTATCAGTATGCATTAGTTAGTAAGCTGTGTGGCAGTGTAGGAGGTATATGTATCAGTATGCATTAGTTAGTAAGCTGTGTGACAGTGTAGGAGGTATATGTATCAGTATGCATTAGTTGTAAGCTGTGTGACAGTGTAGGAGGTATATGTATCAGTATGCATTAGTTAGTAAGCTGTGTGACAGTGTAGGAGGTATATGTATCAGTATGCATTAGTTGTAAGCTGTGTGACAGTGTAGGAGGTATATGTATCAGTATGCATTAGTTAGTAAGCTGTGTGACAGTGTAGGAGGTATATGTATCAGTATGCATTAGTTAGTAAGCTGTGTGACAGTGTAGGAGGTATATGTATCAGTATGCATTAGTTAGTAAGCTGTGTGACAGTTTAGGTTGTATGTATCTGACTGTTTAGTAGTAATGTGGTGGGTTATGTGCTGTGTATCTCAGGGTCTGGAGGTGCCTTTGGTGGCGGTGCTTCAGTGGTCCACACCCAAACTGCCCTTCACCAACTGCATTTACACACATTACAGGTCAGTCGATGTCTCTCTGCAGCATCTACCTCAGAATCCCTGCAGTTCAAATTAAGTTATGTAAAAAAAGAATGCGACATGTATGTTAGAAACAATTGTGTGAAAATATTGAATGTGTCCATTGTTTGTGTTTGTATCCTGTGCTCTCGTATCCCCACAGATTGCCCAGTGTGAGGCTGGACCGGCCACGATTCGTGATGACCGCGAGTTGCCAGAGTGCAGTGAAGGCCCGGGAGCACTTCCGGGTCAGGTACACGCTGCTCAACAACCTGCAGGACTTCCTGGCCGTCCGTCTGGTCTGGACCCCTGAGGGTGAGGGCAGCAGTATTTGAGGATTTTGATTGGAGGGAGAGACTGGGGAAGACGATAAAGGGGAGGGGACTGGTTAATGCACTGGAATCTTAAGCAGTTTTGTGAGTCAGACTGCTGAAAATAAGGATGGTGGCAGCCGAGCTCCAGCTGCAGAGCTGGGAAGTTGGCCAGATGTGATTTATGTGTCCGTGACTAAGGGCGTTTGCTAAGCAAACAAATGTAATGCATTTGAATGTGAAAATGCAGGCGATGGAGGAAAGATTGATTTCTATGTTTTTGCTCCGTTTATTTTTCCCCCCGCCTGTCTCTCCGCCCTCTACCCCTGGCTCCCAGGGCGTGGCCAGTGCGAAGACCAGTCAGTGAATGCGGTGGTGTGTCACTCTCCTCTCAGTAACCTCGGTCACTGCCGCAAGGGCAGCACTCTCTCTTTCACCGTGGCTTTCCAAATTCTGCGGGCGGGGCTCTTCGAGGTACTCTTTGACTTTGCACAGGAGGTGTGTGTGTGTGTGTTTGCGCACGTGTGTGCAGGCCTGTTATTGTCCTTATCGGTACGGCCCGTCCTCCTCTCTCTCTCTCTCTCCAGCTCAGCCAGCACATGAAGCTCAAGCTGCAGTTCACTGCCTCCGTTTCCAACCCCCCACCCGATGCCCGGCCCCTGTCCCGCAAGAACAGCCCCTCTAGCCCTGCCGTGCGCGACCTGCTGGACCGCCACCAGGCTAGTCTGGGCCGCTCCCAGTCCTTTTCCCACCAGCAGCCCTCCCGATCCCACCTGATGAGGTAACACGCGTTCAGATACCTATTCACGCCGTATACCGCTCATTGTCACATATGCGGTGCACACACGTACACGCAAACATTTTTGCTGTCTCAGGCAGGACGTAAACTGGGGTCTCACGTTTCTAACTTTGCACGGCAAACACGTCAGTCACCCACGGATGGACTGTACGTGCCTTGCTGGTGTATGCAGATGCGCGATCTGACGCACTGCTGCCCCCTGTGTTCATGCGTTGTATTTCAGGACGGGCAGTGTTATGGAGCGGCGTGCCATCACCCCCCCCGTGGGCTCACCCATCGGCCGTCCTCTGTACCATCCCCAGGAGAAGGCCATCCTCTCCCTTGACAAAATCGCCAAGAGGGAGTGCAAAGTACTGGTGCTGGAACCAGTCCGTTAAGCGGAGGGGGAGGTTGGAGGAGTTGGAAGAACATGATGTAGTGATACAGCTAGAGGGCAAGACTGACAGGCTGACTGACAGTAATGGAGTGTAATTGACGTTGGTGGGACATACATATAAAGACTGTGATAACTTATTAGCTTATAAAGCATGGAACCAATAGGCTGACAGACAGGCTTGTATTAAACACACATATTCAGGATTAAAACTCAGTCTCGACCTCCCACACAAACGCACGTTTGCCATTGCGTAGCCTGAAGCTTGCACACAATGCTCGCACACTGGGGGACAAGGTCAATTGAAGATGTAGCCACACCACTTCAGACCTATCTTTGGAAAATTGTGAACATTTCTAGGTATTTAATTCTTTTTATGTTGATATTTTAAAAATGTGTTTCAGTCTAGATATTTGATTGGGGGAGATGTTGATGTCACAGGGTCACCTTGTCCACTGCCCTTTCCCATATTTACATACAGCATAGGATAACCGCTAAATAAATAAGTTGGCGGTGGAGTTCAAGAGAAGAAAAGCAAATGGCAGCAGATTAATGTAATGTTTAAGTATGTGTTTGTTCCTATTCATGGCAAGGGTATTCCTTATCGGTACAGTGTTCTCACTTTTTGTTGCCCGGAACATTCAAGCTCATTCAAACAGGCGTACTATGTACACAGTAGCTGTAGGAGAAATGATAGTGGTATTAGTAGAAGTACAATTCGTAGTTGTAGTCATAAACAAGTTAAACTGTGCTTTGTATTCTGATGCTGTATAAAAATCCAGGGTCACACTTTTTTTAGCTACTGTACCGATGGCGGACTGTGCGTGTGGTTGTGTCTGCATGCGAATGATTGTGGGGCTGGCTGGCGGATTGCATTTGTGTATGTTGTGTCATGGTCTTTTGAGGCATTTTAATGTATGAACTAGATTTCACTGGAATTTTGGATCTGTGCTGAAAGTATTTATTTTAAAGTTGTATTTATTTTGTTGCACTTGTCACGTAAAACTGTCCCTTACTGTACGCCCTTAGTCGGTGATGCCATCTCAGGTCTCTTTCTCAGGAGTATGCTCCACCCTCATTCCACCGTTTCACACTCTCACTCATTACCTGCGTTTCCATGGCAATTCCTTCATGTTGCGAGCTTTTTCTCCCATAGAAGCTTGCTTAAAAGTCGTTCTCATTGTGAAAGTGTCTCTATCAGGCTTGCATTTTTCAGTTCTTTATTTCTGTCGGAGATCTTTTCTCAGATTGCCCAGGGTCGAGGTGCATTATTTTCACAATGACGGACGGTGGTACTCCCTGCCTGATAAACGGCTGTATTTTCACACTGTTAGATTTCTTACAGTCCATAATCTATAAAATTCCCTTTTGCTGTATAGTCTGTCCCCTTATATCTTCTGCAGTTATTTTATGTTAATGTGCATTCATTGTACTGTTGAAATGTTTGTGTGTTTCGGAGATGCTGTGGTGTTGGTAACAGTGAGCAGTGGCAGCCTGTGTGTGTGTGTGTCTGTGTGTGTCTGTGTGTGTCTGTGTGTGTGTGTGTGTGTGTGTGTGTGCGTGCAACTGAATGACCTGTGACATTGTGTGAGGGCACACGTGTGCCTTTATTCCAGAGTTGAGTAAGGGCCAATACATAAATAATGAAGGCCTCTCCTTAAGTTACTGAAAGGCCGTTGAGTGTTGAGGGACTCACCCTATCATTGAATATTCAAAGTATAATTTAACAAAACTCAGTAACACTTTCTGTTCAAAGGTGCCTTAGTTGTTTTTGCTGTTGCCTTGTGATACAAGTAAGTGACCCACTTTGGTTTAACAAATTTATTATAAGTCTATCGTTGTTCTGGTCTCAGTGAATTATTGTCTGGGACACTGGTGAGGTAATGTGGGGTCTATGCGGACACTGGTGAGGTAATGTGGGGTCTATGCGCACACTGGTGAGGTAATGTGGGGTCTATGCGCACACTGGTGAGGTAATGTGGGGTCTATGCGCACACTGGTGAGGTAATGTGGGTTCTATGCGCACACTGGTGAGGTAATGTGGGTTCTATGCGGACGCTGGTGAGGTACAGTGGGGTCTATGCGCACACTGGTGAGGTACAGTGGGTTCTATGCGCACACTGGTGAGGTAATGTGGGTTCTATGTGCATGCTGGTGAGGTACAGTGGGGTCTTTGAGGGTTTCTGTGCGTCTTTTGCTGCTTCCATTGTACTTTGTAAGAGGCATCTTGGTACAAAGAAAAAACCTTTTACTTTTAAATCCTTTTTTTTATTGAAAGGCCTCTCAAGGCAACAGTTGTTCCTTTTAGTGACTTGTGCTTCGTGATTTGTTTTTTAAAAATCTGCCCTCTGTGACTGACTGGTTTTTATATGTAATATATTTTGACACTCCACGGAAAATGTTTTTTTAAAATTTGTTTGTTTGTTTTTTTTTGTTTTTTTACCTGAAATTAGTTCTTTTTAACAATCATTGTTTATTTTATTAATGCACTTTACTTGAATTTTAAATTATTGTTCCTGGAAAGCATTCATTGTTGTCTCAAATGCTGTGTTTTTGTTTACCTGGCTGACGTCATTTTAAAAGGAAACTGGAATCAAACAGCATTGCTGGAATTTGTAGAATGTGTTATTTCGCTGAATGGTTGCTGCATCCGACTAAGTTGAATAAACGCAATCATTTGGGAGCGTGACTCCTGATGTCTGAACTGAATTTAACACCTGGAATGCATTTGTCCCCACAAGAGTCTATGTTGTGCTTATTTCCTGGCAGTAACCATTGCATTACTAGTGGAATACCTAACTGCTCAAATTAATCTTATTCTTTTAACTTGCAATGAAATGCGGAATGATTGCTAAAATGAGATGTGTTAAGACTCATCTTGGTAACAGGCTACGAGCTAGTTGTAAGTTAGAAAATTAACTCCTTATTAGTATGCCAATGTTAATCGATGAGAAAACTCGGGGAATAAATCTGTAAAACTATGAATGTGTTTATTGAAAACAGTTACACAAATGTAATTACACTTTCTCTTCAGGTCATATTGCAATACATTCTGAATTAACGGCTTTTAAAAATAAGTTAGTAAAAAGTACAATAACTGCAATTAACACACATACAATTCAAAACAAATAAGAGATTATGATAAATGGTGGAATTTATTTTAATCACAGGTATGTAAGCGAATAAAACTATGCTAGTCATCCTCAATTAACAATAAATATATCATTAGTTGGTCTCCCTTCCCTGCATTTCTCTGGATGAAGCAGTTTAAAACCCAGTCAAAGCTTTGTGGCTTTTGTCTTCATATCCGTAGAATCCATGTTTTCATAATTGGGACCTTAAAAATATAAGATAATCATCAAAAATATAAGATAATCATCAAACATATTTCTAATATGTAAAATCATTTCCCCCCACAAACATCCACGTGCATTTAGTTGAAACAGTGAAACATGAAATGAAATGGTAAAATAGTTTTTGGTATTACCCATGAATGACCTTTGCAGTTCACATAGTATTGATTACAATGTTGAGGATTCAAAAAGTCACTCACCTGTTTTGGACATCTGAAGTTTGTCTTTGTTAAGATGCAATCTCCCCTTTCTGTAAAGAGTGAGTAATGCATTATCAATCCATATATACTCATCCAGAATTAATGTTACTTCTAATTTGCATTGTGTTGGGAGATGTATTGATTCAGTTATTGTGGAGATGAACGTATGCTGGATTTGTCATTACTGCAGTTGAATAATTTATTACCAAGTTTCTGAATTGTAGGTATTTAAGCCTCTGAGACATTAATTGCAGTATGAGAATGAATTGGTTGGAGTTTTATGAGTAGGCAGCTTTACCTTTGTATTTGTTTATATGCATAAATGCATATCAAGAATAGGATAATGAATCCAAGGGGAACCAGAACTCCAATGAGAATAATTGTCTTCTTGTCTAAAGAAACCAAAGCAGATAAAACCATTAATGAATATAATGTGTATGTGTATACAACAAATGATGTCGATCTTGAACATAAAATAACAATATATAGTGTCGAGTAGGGCTATTCCACTGATGGCCCAGGGACCCAAAGTGCCTCTCCATGGAAGTACTCTTGGCCGATTGATCATTGAAAAGGAAGAAAATGAGCATGGGAGTACACTGTAGTACACTGCATTTCAAAAAATAAAAATCTGGCTCACAGGACATTTTTGAAGAGCCTTGTACAGAGAATATACAGTGTCCACAGCCTTGTATTCAGTAAAGAGTAAAATAGTCCTGAATCACATATAGTAATATAGGTACCACATCATTAACACATCAATAAAAATAAAAGGTTAAAGCTGTAGCGGTCAAACACATCTCTAATAGCGGTAGTTGAGGGCAGTATCTTGGTGTTGCGGCAGGTTAGCGGGGTTGGGTGTGATGGATCGGTGCATACCTGGATATCTTTCTTCCTCACAGAGCAGACCCTGGAACCCTTCAGCACACTGACAGGCAAACTCTGGACCCCTTGATGAGTCCAGGCAGGTCCCTCCATTCAGACAGGGGTCACTCAAACATGCATGGTCTGGCCACAGATACACAGAAAGGAGTATGTGGACGAATGCAAAGCAGAGGATTGTAGCATGGGATTTAAAAAAATAAAATAAAAGTTTCATGGTGAAGATACGGCGGACAATTAGCAGTACATCAAAGAGGTAAAGACACAAAGTTTTGTTCTTATTGTACCGACATAATTCTGTTACTGCAAAATGGGCTTTGCTTTACAGTCAGTAGTTTTCTCTGCTGTGTTCAGAATTGGCAGCATGTATAATCTTCCAGTAAGACATCCTTAGGCTGGGGAAAAACCAGTCCAGACTCATCAGTGTGATAAAGACACCAGAGCAGATACTATGAGCTTTATGAAATCTTAGGGAAGTATTCTGGTCTCATTTTTACAGTAAAATCACACCTTGACTCACGGGATTGTCTCCTTTTTGGAAGCAATTTTTGTACTCCTTGAAAGTTTCAAGTTTATTTAGACACTCATATAGCAGTTTACAAAACTGAATTCCATGAGTTCACAGCTCAGGTAACTTTAGGACAAATATAATCAATAAAAACATATATAAATATATAAAACTCCCACCCCCTCTTCCCCATCCATCATTGCATTCATAGGCGAGCACACCCCTATCTCCACTTCGAAGAGGTGGGCAAACCTAGACCACACGAGTCCATCCTCCACTACATCCCTGACTATAATATATATAATATAATTATGTGTATGTGTGTCTATATAGATGTATTCAGAAGTCCTCTTAGAGCTGGGATAGGGGATCTTTTATATCGCTCAGTTCTTGTTTTGGGAATCTGGAGTAGTGTGTTAGTTCGTGTTCGTGTGATACTTGGCCTCTTGTGGGTGGGAGCCAGTTCCTGAATGGAATGTTTTGTGACTGGACTGACTCACCCTGTTCTTCCTCATTAAACCTGTGCATGTCTTATGTAACTTCTACATTCCGCTCTCAGGGTCTGGCAGACACACACATGCACACACCTGTACTCAAGTGCACACTCACTTTTATAGCAGTTCCGTGTCATGTTGTAGATGGTGCAGACGTGGGTATCTGGACAGCTTTTTGATTGACATGCAGGCCCTGTTGGTGTGCATTCACAGCTCTGAGAGCAGTCCTCTGACACAAACTTCTCTTTCAGCTACGTGAGAGAGAGAGAGAGAGAGAGAGAGAGAGAGAGAAGACCAACACACACAATTACCTCCAGTTATAAAGAATTACAGTAGCACTCATTTTGAGATTAATATCACACACATACGCACACACACACACACACACACACACACACACACACACACACACACACACACACACACACACACACACACACACACACACACACACACACACACACACACACACACCAGATGACACACACGCACACAGCAGAACTAACCAAGTAATATCGTTCCTGGAAAGTGCAGCCACACTGAGTGTAAGGCACACAGTTGGTTCCGCTCAGAACGTGCCCCGGGTCACACTGACAGCCCTCTGTGTGGAATGTCTCCACACACTCTGACGGAGCAGCTAGGTCTGCACACGAGGACGGGCATGGGGACATGGAGGCTTCGTATGTACTGTTTGCTGGACACGTCAGGACTGGTAACACAAAGACAGAGTAGATGATAAAAATCACAGTGCATTTGAGCAGTGGGTTTTTTTTAATCTTGAGTTGATAAGGATGATACAGTTGCAAAAAAATTTAAAAAAATAAAATTCCCAATTTTTTCTCCTTTCTTTGTCTGCTATACGTTTGTATGATGTGATTGTCCAATGGACATGTTAGAGTAGGGGTGTCAAACTCTGGAGGGCCGCAGTATCTGCAGGTTTTTGTGCTTTCCTTTCAAACAGCAGCCAATTAAGGCCTTGAGAAGGAAGTGTGTGAACGCACCAATGACCAGCAGACACTGCGGCCCTCCAGGACTGGGTTCTGATTTAGAGCATTGTTTAGCTCTTTGTAGGGCTCCGGTCCAATCCGTTAAATGTCCAGCCCTCCCCACTCGCCACTTCCACTAGAAACCGGAAGTCGTGCATTGCCCTTGTCGAGTGCAGTCCAATCTGTTATAAATGCAATTGAAGTACCTTGAATTAGTCCCTCAACCCTGGATTTGGCTCTAGGGAATGTGTAAGGCTGCAGACTTCCGGGCAGTGAAATTGCCCAGAATGCTTTACTGTAACCCAAAACTTCCTGTTTCAGAAGTTTCAATTTAACCCCTTTACATATCTCCCAGCAAAGAAAGCGGCATATATAAGATCTTTTTCTATCAATAAATTGATTGTCAATCATTTTCTAGTTTGCTCTTTTGCCAGAATAAACAGATATTGGTTGGCGCTTGAGGTTTAATGCAATTTAATGGAACGTTTTGCACATTTGTCAATGGTTGGCTGGCGTCGGCTCTGGCAAATTTCAGAGTGCAAATGCGGTCCAATTGAAGAATAGTTCCCTCCCTTGCTCCTCCCCGTCAGTTCAAGTGTCTTCTTGTGTTCTTTTGGTGCTTTGTCACATCCTCTCGAGTGAAGTTTGCAAGTGACGTTTGAGAGGGCACAACATTTAACGGATTGGACCGCAGCCTAGTTGTGTACTGTGTACCATAGTGTAGGACTGTTAAAGTTGAAGCTGTGTCTCACCGCACTCCCGCTCTAGTCTCCAGTCCTCAAGGACGACGCCCAGCTCTTGACAGGCCTGAGCGTATACCTCATAGCTGTCACAACGCAGCTGAGGGCTACTTTGCTCCGCGCAGAGGTCAAATACACAGTCACTGAAACAAAAAAAAAAATGCTCATGAACTTCTGAAAAAAGTAAGCTACAAGCATAGGAATGATGCAGAACAAATGAGTAAAGAATACACTGTAACCTGTATAATACCCAAGCTGTAATGACTCCCAGCACGTACCCCTGTATAATACCCAAGCTGTAATGACTCCCAGCACTTACCCCTGTATAATACCCAAGCTGTAATGACTCCCAGCACGTACCCCTGTATAATACCCAAGCTGTAATGACTCCCAGCACGTACCCCTGTATAATACCCAAGCTGTAATGACTCCCAGCACTTACCCCTGTATAATACCCAAGCTGTAATGACTCCCAGCACTTACCCCTGTATAATACCCAAGCTGTAATGACTCCCAGCACTTACCCCTGTATAATACCCAAGCTGTAATGACTCCCAGCACTTACCCCTGTATAATACCCAAGCTGTAATGACTCCCAGCACTTACCCCTGTATAATACCCAAGCTGTAATGACTCCCAGCACTTACCCCTGGAACTCCTCGGGCCGGAGCTTAGTGTGGCATGAAGCGAAGGACCCCGCAGGGTCAGAAAGAGCTCCACACTGCATTTTGCCGTTTAGCTCACTCAGCTGAGTTTCTGTGCAGCCTTGTGTTTCAAACCCGTTGTTTGGCTCTTGCTCCACCTCACGCCTGGGATAGTTGGGAGAGCAAGTAAAGTAAAGGGGAAAAAGAGGGAATTACAATTACACGTAAGATAATGAGAATGGTTCGCACTCAAAATAAGTTCCTTGGACTCAAATGCTTCAAAAAAAGAATATTTAGATTTATTGGCACAGGGGAGCAAAACGGCACAAACGCTTCGGCTAGGCCTTACATGCAAACATATGTGCATATGAAATTTGTATGTTATTTATGTTGACACATATTGTAAAATAGCATAATGTGGTGCCTTGTGGTTCCCACTTACCTATGCAGGTGTACCGCAGCAGGCAAGGTGGCACTGCGCAGGCCAGGCTCCTGCCGGTCACTCACTCTCCAGCTGTCCCCAAACACGTTTAAATTGCGGGTGAGTGTGCCGTCTGGCTTTATGTACTCGTTGTTGCGTCGGCCGTCATAATTCCCACACAGTCCCCTGACCACTGACTCGTAGGTGCTAGGCAGAATCACCTCTGAGATATAGAGAAGATGGTTCATTAAATATGCACCTCTGGTTGTCAACTGTACTAATTACAGAATTTCAAGGTAAATATTATATTTATCATTACTTATGTTTTCAATAATAGCACCCTTGCTAAAACAGCACTGAGTGGTATGACCTGGTGGTGAAAAATGTGACTTTTTTGCATCACTTGCTAAAAATTGGTTTACAGTTATAGCATGACGCTAAAAACGTCAAGTATATCAGTGTCATGGGTTCTTTCTGAGCATTTTCCCCATGAACCAGTAAGTTATTTAATGGCCAAAATATTATTGTCCTCATAATGTCTCCTTACAACCTTGTATGATTTTGCTATGCCACCATGTCTCTTGGTAGCTTTTCTGTGTCTCTCACCTGCGTGACTTTTGCCATCAAAGCGGACTGTGAGGCCAAAGTCAGTAGACAGCTGCATTTTCCTGGAGTTCATGGTGATTTTGAGTCCCTCCTTAGGCTGCAGGGGAGGCTGTACTCTCTCCCCGTTCACCTGCACAATACCCAGAACACAACAGTGTTTTTATCCAGACATGCCAGCGATGCCACAAGTCAGGAACGCGTAGCTGTCATGGGCTGCGTTCGGATCCAATTTTACACATTCCCTTCCCTTGCTGTCTTCCCTCGAGGGAGCTATCTTGTGACGTAATTTGCTACGTGCAGCAAGGAAACTTAAAAGGTGCTCTGCAACAGAGGATTGACAAGAAACAAACAAAAACAGAACTGAACTGCACTAGCAACCAATATAGGAAGTGCAACCTCATAGAGTTTAAATGTGACCGCCCACTTTTTCTGTGTGGAACATTGCATTGTGGGATTTCCTTCTTGCTGGAAGCTTGCATTTTATACCGTTGGTGGAAGGGAGAATAATCGACGGTGCGATGGAATATAATTACTCCCTCCCCTTTCTTAAATTGGAACCGAATCCCACTTGGTGTGGCTGCCATATTTCATCCTCACATTTTGGGGATTCCCCCCTTGAAGCAAGGGAAGGGAACGACAGGAAGGAAGGATAGATTTCGGATCCGAACGCAGCCCAGCAAGAAGGGAATCCCACAATGCAACGCTCCACAAAAAGTGGGCGGTCACCACAGAATTATGTGGCGGTCACATTTCAACTCTATGGTGTTGCACTTCCGAAATGTTGCGAGGGCGGTTCCGTTTTTGTTTGTTTCTCGTCAATCCTCCCTTGCACCTTTTAAGTTTGCTTGCTGCACGTAGCAAATTGCGTCACAAGATGGCTCCCTCGAGGGAAAACAGCAAGGGAAGGGAGCGTGTTAAATTGGACCCATGGTCTGGGCCAGAGAAGGATTATCTCTGAAGGATTATCTTTGCATCTGTTCTCAGGGGTTTCTTTCATAACAATTATAATAAAAACATGATAGAATATCATCAAACTATTTTATCTTTTATAGTTCAGGTTTTGGGCATGGTGGATCTTGTATGCATAATATTTTCTCGAATGAACATAAGCCATGTCCTACACTCACCAGGATGATCTTCTTCTGCAAGAAGCGAACATTGACCTTGTACACCTCCACATAAACTTCATGCAGGAAAGAGACGCGCCTGTTACCACCCCTCCTTGTGTTCTTGCCCTGAACAGTCAGGGGCACTAGTGAGTTGGATTGGTTCTGGCTCTGGGTGAGGACATAGGTGTGGGGGCCTTGGTAGTGGTGAACGAAGCCGTCAAAGGTTCGGTAATGAGGGTCCCCTGCAATACTACACTTCTCAAACCCTGGAGATTGAAAATCAGAGAGGGAGGTGTGTGTTAACATACAGACGGTTCATGTGGAACCACACGTGCATCCCATACTCCTCCCTAGAAAATAATAATATTCAGCTCCCAAAGGAACGGGAGTATTCTGACAGGGCTGTGCCTGCTCAGGATTCCACACTTTTCCATGTCCAGAGAAGGTATTTCCAGAATTGTTTTTATTTTGATTCATGAAAATAATTACCTTTAAAAAAACATAATACATGCAGAAGAGCTTTAACACAACATGTCATACAATAAACATTTTATTTTGACACACTGTAAAAACCATCAGAAATGAGCCATTAAGTGAACAAGGGTTAATTCTTATCTCCCTTTCTGCCTTCAGAAACATTTATTCTTTATTGACACAGACTCTTCATTTACTAAATATAAAAGCGTGACCATGGAATTAAGGTTAAAAAGTATCGCAAAGAGTGACGGGCAAAATGTTGGTAGTAAAACGCGGACACGAGCACATCCAAAGCCTAGTATAGATCCTAGATTTATCCAGTGTTCAGCGGTTATTGGCACAATGCCTTGTAGCACAGGGAAACTAGCAGTAGATACTTGACTTTAGCTCACTGGAACATTTTTGTGCTCAAAAACATGCTGTACATTTCTTAGCATGTATCTATGCATTCCATCGATTTTTCAAATTGTGTAAGAGCAGGGATATCAGTCAGTCATCATGCTCCCTGCAGCTGTGACTAGCACTACACACTGCACTCCCCCCTCACTTTAAGGCTCAGTCTGATTGGTGATTTGTTGCCTGGCAACCAACAATCCCCTTTCGGCATTTCACAGAGGGGTCAATAGCTTGTAAGCAACACAGAACAGAAAAACCATCACATTTATAGGTATCTGACATGAATAACTATAACTATATTTTGTGATACTGTTTGGTTATTTTATTTTAAAATGAGCTGAAACTATTTTGTACAATAGCATTTATGATGCTGCAAGCTATTTATTTGCCACAACCAGTCCTAGGATTGGTTAGTGGGTTGGAATGTCAAACTTAATTTTTTACAACTTAGGGCCTGATTTACAAAGACCTTTAGCAGGTGCAAAACCTTTTAGCAAAACATTTTAGCACCAATGATTGGTCATGGTATTTGTTTTGCACCAATCACTTGTCATGTTATTGGTTTTGCATGTGCTAAAAGATTTTGCGGCATGCTAAAGGTCTTAGTAAATCAGGCCCTTACTATGTAATGCTCTAAATCCCATGGCTAACAGAGGGGACACTGTACATATGTAAAGAGGGAAAATGGTAATGGGAGGCCAGAGAACTTACTCTCAGGCTTGCAGTAGCGAACTCCCTCTTTGTCCAGGGAACAGATGGAGTTGCTTCTGCACTCAAACGGCCTGCAGCTCAGGATCCCACCCAGAGTGCAGCTGCACTGGCTGTTGCAGTGGTCATTCAGCCAAGAGTCACCCACCTGAAACACAAGGTCATCATTCATATCTACACATTTTGGACATGGACCATTATAGCCATACTAAAGCCCAATTTGCAACACACATAAGAAAAACCCCACCCTTTAGAACTGAGTCAGAAAATGTGTTCTGTGGTTGGATTTAGATTTAAAGGGATAGTTTGGAATTTTGGACATTCTTTTGGTAAGTCGTAATTGAGACATTATGTCCAAAATTCCGAACTATCCCTTTAAGTCGGCGCGTTATGTTTGTGTGGAAGCCATGTTAATACCCACTTGCAACACTGAGGAAAAAGCCCCACCATTTAGAATTGAGTTACAGCACGTCTAGTGAAAGACTTTATTGAGTGTTTGTGTGGTAGTCCGTGACTCACATCGTGGTACTCCCCACTGGGGTCCACGCAGCCGCAGTTTGCCAGCGGCACACATTGATCGTCGCTCAGCACGAAACCGGCATTGCACTGGCACCCCTCCACGCATGTGTTGGGAGGCTGGGGGCAGCTAATGGGGAAGAGGTCTGCGCAGCTGGCTGGACAGGGCGCGGTGCAATTTGAGTAGTGGCTGCTGGGAGGGCAGGGAAGAGCTGAGGGAGGAGAGGAAAAAAAACAGCAATGAGGAGAAATAATTACATTTTTTGAAAAAAGCTAATTTGACCTTTTTCGTTTTACATAATATTTTCCACATTGATGTTCATAGCGAGTGTGACCCTGGTCTCCCCTTCACCCAGAGGTGTAAAATCCAGGTTGAGAAAGTAAAAGCCCTCCCCAGTATTTTGTTCCAGTCACCTGGATTTGCTAATTAGCGCAAATCTTCAGCCAGGAGGTAGAACTAATTAGTGAAATATCAGCGTTCGTGGGTGGAAGTAAAACATGGCAGGATTTTTACTCTCTGACCCCTGGGTTTTACACCTCTGCCCTTCCCCCACACTCACGACAGAATGTCTGATTCCTCCAGCTGATTGTGGTTCCAAGGCTCTGGCAGGCCTGTGCGTAGGCTTCCACGTTGTCGCACAGCGTCCCCTGCATGCCGTTGTACTCGCACATGTCATACACGCAGTTGTCCCGGAAGGGCTCGGGGGCCACGGCGGCGTGGCAGGGCCGGAAGCGATCGGACATTATCAGCTCATCGCACAAAGCCCGGGTCTCCTCGGCCGCCGTACAGTTGGGGTGCAGGTCCTCCCTGTCATCTGGCTGGCAGCTACGGGACGGATGGAGAGAGGTAATCAGGATGTGTGGCACCAGGAGACAGAGAGATACAGAGAAGGGTTTACAAGGGTCATCATTTCTTTATTGTACACTGGCACGTTGAATATTCTGTGTCCAGTGTAGTTTTATGACAGAAATGAATAATAAAACACAGAGGGCCTGAAGTCCTTTCGCATGTGCAAAACCTTGTAGCACACACAAAACCAATGACAAGACCAATGATTGGCCAAGGTATTTGTTTTGCACCGTTGATTGGTTGTGTTGTTAATTTTGCATGTGCCAAAAGGTTTTGCATGTGCTAAAGGTCTCGGCAAATCAGGCCCACAGTGTTTACCCCTTGTCTTTCTGCTGTATCGGGCTCATATACTGAGAAAAGTGAGGGCCCTTACCCAGGATCGCTGTCTCCCTCCGCTTTCCAGCTGTTACCCAGTTCAATTACATCTTTAGCTTGAAGTCCATTGGGCATTAGGTTATCGTCTGTGGAGTTGTTGTTGTAATTCCCACACATGCCACACACCTGAGAACCGATGAGAGTTAGAGCAGGGACAAGATGTAGAGTGACTAAGAACAGAAGAGAAGCAGAAAGGGGCACTTGGACCCCACTGTGTGGACAGATGGCAAGCTGCACTTACTGAGCAGCTGTGACTTCACCTGGTCAGTTTTAGGAGGCGTTCATTACCTTGTCAAAGTAGCCTCCTGGTATTGTAATCTCCAGCTGATGCACTCCATCAAATTTCACAATCAGCCCGAAATCTGTGTTGAGCATGTTGTACACCCCGCTGCTAGCCACCCTGGCTCCAGCTGCAGTGATGGTCAGCGGAGTGCGTACCCTGCGCCCATTCAGCTGGACAAAGGAAGGGAGAAAAATACTTTTATTGGGGTTTTAAAAGTTGCCCAATCAGGTAATGTTATGACCGTCCCAATTATGACTCTCCCTCAATTTCCCAAACTCTTTATGGTCTCTCCATCTTTCTGGCTCTTGCACGTTTCTTCTCTTTGACCATTTCTCCTCTCCCCATCCTTCCTTTTTTCTCTTCCCCATCCCCTCTCTCTTCTCTCTGCTGTCTGATTTTGCTCTGTTTTATGCATCTTTTCTCCTTGCTCTCTCTCCCTCTTTCCTTCACCCCTCCTTCTTGTTCCTGTCCCCACCCTCCCTCATCGTTTTGGGGTCTCACCAGCACTCTGCGGCCCTTGCTGAGCGTGACGTTAACATTGTGCAGAGTGACGGTAACAGAGCGCACGTAGGAGGCCTCTGGCTGGCCCCGCTCCTCGTTCTTGGCCACCACGGTGAAAGGTGTGACTCTGCTGCTGTTGCACACCTCCACCAGGGTGTATGAGCAGGTGCCCATGAAGGTGTGCATTTTGCCATCAAAGGTGTAGTAGTGCGGGTCACCGGCCACATGGCACACTCCCAAACCTAACAGAAAGCAGAGAGTCATTTACCTGCATCCCCGGGATCTCTACAACAAAGTCGAGGGAAGGCATCGTGGAGAAGGACAGGGGTTGGGTTTGAAAGCTGAAAGAATGACTTGTGGTCTAACACAATATGCTTTCCAAATGGCGACTAGTGTTTCTGTGCCTTGTGAGCGCGAATGTGTGCTGATGCAATCGCAGATGTAAGGAGACCTCACCTGTGGAGTGGCAGCCCAGCTGGCCCTCTTGAATCCCACATTCCTGGGCGGGGCTGCACTGCCAGGGCTCACAAGTGATGTTGTTAGAGGAGGAGCACACACAGCGCTCTAAGCAGCCAGCCACAGGAAACCAGCTATCACCTACCTGAAAACCGAAAGAAACAAACAACACACACACGCAGGATCAGACAAGACAGCGACATGTTTACGTAGATACAATATTATATGCATATGACCGGCAGACATGAAGCCTGATGCTATAAAAAATTTATACTACACATTCTGGTGCTGTATATGTAGTACAAGTCAACAGAAGTACCCATGGGCCCATATTGGTAATACATAGAAAGACATTACAAACAATTACTAACAGCAGCAGTAGGAATTATGTACACGCAATCATCACAATCATGCCTCATCTTCAACCTTCTTTGTGCGCACAATATTGTGCTTTAATATTGGACTGGGCCCCATTTTCCAAATGGATACATCGACCATTTCCCAAAAGGATCTTAGATAAATATTGTCTTAGGCTATTTTGTTTTTATGTTACTTTCATTGTTTGTTTGTTTTTTGCCTTTTACCCTCTATTTTTATTATCTCTTTTATGTGATGTCAGCAAATTCTTTATCATTTTAATCATACAAACAAACAAACAAAAGCACCGTAAGACGACCTTAACTCTAAGATGCTTCTGGGAAACGGGGCCCTGTTCTGTACCTACCGGCCGGTAGTTGTGGTGTTTGTCTGTGCAGCCGCACTGGCTGAAGGGAACGCACTTGTCCCCACTGAGCACCAGTCCGGGGTCACACACGCAGGCCTCCACGCAGGGCTTGGCACAGCTGTTGGCAGAGCCAGGGTCTCGGCAGCTGGCGGGGCAGGCCGGACCACAGTGGGAGTAGTGGCTGCCAACTGGGCACTTGAGAGCTGGGGGTATTAGAGGGAAAAGTGTGAGTAGCTGACAAGCAACTAGGTCAACTTTAGTACAAGGCCAACATGACTTGCACTGAAGGCGATTCAAAACCTGTTAGAGCATCACCACATTGTATATCCAATCAGGGTGTGAAATTAACACCAGCCACCAGCCATATGCTGCAATCCATTTTCCCCACGGGGACAAATAAACGACTACTACTACTACTACTACTATATGCTGGTAAGAGTTTTACTCTAGCAGACACTTTGGCCGGTAACCAACCAGGTTGTGTTATATTGTAAAAGGTAAGGCAGCTGGTAAAATGTTGAAAATGGCTGGTGATTTTTAGAATCCACAAGCCACTCTGGTGAAATAGTGGGTGAAAAAGTTAATTTCATACCCTGTATCCAATGATCAGGCAATGAGGTTAATTGGATATAGGCTCTTAGAAAATTGTGTGACTCACGGCAGAAGGTGTTGTTCCTCCAGGAAATGGGAACTCCACCCAGGGCACACAGGTCAGCATAGCTTTGGAGTGCCTGGCACAGAGACACGATGTCTCCCCCAGTTCCGCACTGGTCATACACGCAGTTCTCAAAATAAATACCTGGGGGCACCACGGCGTGGCAGGGCTTGAAAACACCTAATGAAGCAAAAGACAATCTGTTACGTTCATCAAACTATGGAGAGGAACCTGAAGAGTGGAATTGAAGCATGGCTAAAAATAACAAGGCCTGTGTTGGACATCATCACAGTCCTCTTACCACTGGGGTCAGTGATCACGCCACAGCTGATTGGTTTCTGAGCCTCATTCTCCACCTTCTCGTCACACTCACCCAATCCCCCGCCATGAGAACACCTGATAATGAATGAGAGGGAGAAACTGAGGGAAGGGTTTCCAGGTAGCAAATACATATTGAGTATAATATACTATACATTATTATAATATATATTATACACTGCAATTCCATCAATCGCTGCAGATAGTAGCCAAGGATTATCTGTATTGCATAATACTATATTGATAAGAATTTGAATATAAACATTTGCTTCTCTGAGGATTTTCACATTTTTAGCAAACCAAGGGCTGGTTCCATTAAATTTATTTGCAAGGATTCACCACTCTAAGTCCTTTCCTGAGGACAAGTCGAGTTTAATGAAATATTCATAGCTGGCAGCTGACAGGTTTCATCTAAATCTCCTGGACTCTCTGGCATAGCAATGTGAGTGGGTGAAATGAGGTGAGGCTCTGCTTGCTTGGAGGAGGAATAAGGAAAGCAATTAAATAGAGGTAAAGTTTTTGTTGATGCACCAAATTAAATTAAACTTATGACCAAAAACAACAATGATCAGCACTGTAAAATGCCATACCGCAACTGTCTTCTTTATTCAAGGCTACAGACACAATAAATTGAGAAATTTACAACATATTGCTTAACGTGGAGGCCAGTACCCTATGCACTCAAAGCCCTCCACAAGATGGACAGTGTGTTTGGGATCACTCACTCGGTGCGGTTGTCTGCGACTTGCCAACTCTCTCCCAACTCATTGGTGGTGGCTGCCGGTTTGCCATCTGGTTTCAGGTTATCATCACTGGGTTTACCATTATAGTTTCCTGTTGGAGCAGCAGGTTCATAATTGACTAACTGGCTCTGCGAAGTGGGCAGACAGGCTACAACATGATACAGCATTGTGTTGCGTTTGTCCTTATCAAAATCTAGATTCTCCAGGGGAGAGAGAGGCCCTCACCACAGAGTCCGCACAGCAGTCCACTATAGGAGGAAGGTAGGCTGACGTCCACATGGTGGTTCCCGTCGTATCGGACCAGCAGGCCAAACTCTGCATCCAGAACCACAAAGGTCCCACTCAAATGGACGCTCACACCACTGGCCGGAGACACAGGGAGGTGGACCCTTACACCGTTCACCTAGACATGGAGATGGGGAGGTGACACAAACCCTGAGACAGACAATCTAACGGAGGATAATACGGACACTCATAAGCCTGGAACCATCGGGAAAAAAATGTTTTTAAGCTCCCTAGCAGTGCTGTTAGAATGTATACAATGAGACAAATGTTAGATTTTAATTATGCGGGAGCGACTGCATGATGTGCACTCTTAATTCTTCTCACCTGAACTTTGCGCTCTTTGCTTAGTCTGATTTCTGAGCCTTGAACATTGACAGTGACAGCACGGACATAGGAGACATCCTTGTTACTGCGCCGATGCTCATTCTGGGTGTCAACGGAGAAGTACGGCAAACCAGACGTGACATTACATGGTTTGGTAAGAGTATAAGAGCAAGAGCCCTGGTAGTGATGAACTTTCTTGTCAAAAGAGGTGTAGTGAGGGTCACCAGAAGCTGAACATGTTCCACGACCTGTGGCAGGAAAGGGAACATAGGTGAGACAATGTGGACAAAAGCAGTGATGAGACAGAAGTGTGTAAAATGGCATAAAATTTAGACTCCGCTGTTTTACAGAATGTTGAGTATTAAAATATAGAATTAGTATATTTTCCATTTATACCTCGTTATAACCAAAAATGTGGAAAAGCACTTCAAAAACAGAAAAAAATAGAAAAAACTGACACTGAGTGCAACGTGGGTGTGCACTGCCATACGTACCCAGTGCGTGACAGCCGTATTCTCCATCCTGCAGTTGGCAGGCCTGATTGGGGGCACAGGTGGTGTTGTGGCACTCGATCACTCCCTCCCCTCTGCACACACAGCGATGTGTACAGCCATCCAGATACCAGCTCTCATTCACCTGAACACACACATGAAAGGGCTCTCACTAGAACATTCCATACACATCAATTTAAATGAATCATTTCAATGTTATAACACAGGAGTTCTGGGACCCATTTATACAGGTGCATCATACAATTACTACATCCACAGTCCCAATAGTGACACCTGCATCCACTACATTTGGCCATTTTTATTGTTTTGGCTCATAATTTGTGTTTGGATAAAAGGTGAATATATATGGCATCTCGAGAGGGGGCTCACAGGGTGGTAAGAGCCTTGAGGGTCAACGCAGCCACAGTCTTTGAGAGAAACGCAGCGGTCATCGCTGAGGATGAAGCCGGGGTCACACTTGCAACCCTCCACGCAGTGCTCTCCACACCCTGGCTGTGCAACCCCACTGGACCCCACACATGTCTCTGGACACAGGCTCACACATAAGGAGTAGTGACTGTTGGGGGGGCAAACCAGAGCTGCACACAGAGGAAGGAATAAGCCACAGTCAGTGCTGATGGTGATAAATGTACAATGTAAATACTGTTTGTGCGTTTTTAATATTACAGGTTATACAGAAGACAAGCTTGAGTGTGACTGAGACTCACGGCAGAAGTCTGGCTCCCTCCATTGGTGGACAGGGGCTCCTGCGCTTAGACAGGCATATGTGAAGGCCTGCAGCTGATCACATAGGGGTTTCTGGAGCCCGTCATAGCGGCACATGTCATACACACAGCTCTGGAAATAGGGCCGTGGGTCAACCACCCTAATGCAATCCCTAAAGAAGGAGAAACACAAAAACGTCCTATATTCTCAGAGGTAATGTGAAGTGTTTCTGTGTGTTGTTAACTGTGTTTGTACACATGGAGCACATGTGAAGGACTACTTTTGTATGCTGCACACTGACGTTGGAACACGGATAGTTACGTTTATAGTTTAGGTGTTTAGCTGTTCTCACCTGAAAGGCCCTTGGGTGTCATTCAATTTGCCACAATTCTCAGGTTTGGACACTTCTGCCTCAAGAATGGGGTCACAGGATGGGTCAGGTTTGTCGTCAGGCAAACACCTACAAATAATATCAGTAAAAAGTATTGTTATGTATTTTATTATTTTACTCAACAACTTTTTTTCTCAGACAATTCAGACACAAGGAATGCTCACACATAGAGTAACCTACAGTACAATCCATATAATTGCGTAACAGATCATCACATAAATCGGGTATTTGCTTAGAATTACCAAATTCCAAACCATTCCTCATTCATTACATTATATATGCAATGTCTTTTTGGATACTTTGAACAATTAATTACAGCCCAGCATAACAGCAGTTTTCGTTTTAACGGTCGAGTATTACGCAAGCTCTACAGAAAACGCATTCCCAGATGGGAGTTTTCCCTTCCCGATATGTAAGTAGTATTGCTTCTAATATGCGGTTGGTCTCGCTGGCTCCATATGTACGTTACTTTTTCCACTCATTTCACAGACTGTAGTGCAATTGTTCATTTTGTGTTTGATGTAGGCTACCAATTTTCATTGAAGATAGAACATTTGGCAGCATACTATTTTATTTCTATGTTATCGTACATAATATAGGCTATGGCGTATATTCTTGTCACTTAGGGCATGGAAAATGCTCATTCCAATTTACTGTGCGCTGATATGTGGAAGATTAGTGTAAAATTTTCCTTGGAGTTTTCCATGAATGGGAACGTTAAAAAAAAAAAAAATGCGATCCCCGGGTAAAAGTATATATACTGGAGAGTACAGGTAAAAGTGATGTTTTATTGAGGCACAAGAGTGAATGATTAGGCTACATATTTAGGTATATGTACCACTGTGATATCAATGTTTTTTTCTTTAACCATCAGTAGGGGCAAATGTATATGCTTTATAATGGACAAAACTAATTTTATTAATTTTATGACATGTTTTGGATAGGGTTTTGGACCCATAGATATCTACCCCCCTATAACGATGAAAAGACAGTAAATCCCACTTGAAAGTGATGCAAAAGTTAGTTTCATGAGCCTAAATTGTTGGTTTGTCATTAAATATATAATTATTTTATTTATTATTTTTTATTTAGCAGTGCATTATTTAGCCATTTGGATACATTTGGAACCACGAAAATGTAGGCACACTGCCTACATTTTGCATCATAAATCTTTGTAGTTCTGCATATCATCTTCAGATTTTGCACACTTGTGGATATGGAGTTTATGATCCAATAAATGTATAGATTTACCTGATTCAAATATGTAGCTCTCAGTATTTAGTTGCAAACTAAAGAAAAACTATTTATTTTTGCATTTTCTCAAGGTTTCTTTGCATTAGTGGCACTTTATTTTGACTTAAATTATGTAAATAAGCAAATCTATGTTTGTATTGTAAATGGTACACCTATCTTGTTAAAGGGATAGTTCGTAATTTTGGACATAATGTCTCAATTACAACTTACCCATGATGTAGTTGATTGATGGAAACCATTTTCAGCTAATTCCATACTGTCCCTTCTTTTGGACATACACACGTTGCTAATGCTAGCGCAACTCTATGGCAACCGGTAGCATCCACTACCAAACGCACTTACACGCTCCACAGTGCACCCAAAGCAAATAAAATATGACAACAGTCTTTATGGGTTATTTTGAGTGTTTATACCATCATTTTTGAAGTCAAACTATCGTTGAATCCTTTACTTTGTGCTGATCTAATATTCTCTGTGGAAGTACGGCGGCGGATCCAACGTGGCCATTGCAACTTGTTACTCTTCTTTGTTGTTTTAGTCGACCAGTGCCGGCACTACATTCATAGGTAACGTAAAGTACCACTCCTCCCATAGACTGTCGTTGTATTTTATTTGCTTTGGGTGCACTGTGGAGTGTTTAAGTGCGTTTGGTAGTAGATGCTACCGGTTGCCATAGAGTTGTGCTAGCATTAGCAACGTGTGTATGTACAAAAGAAGGGACAGCATGGAATTAGCTGAAAATGGTTTCCATCAATCAACTACATCATGGGTAAGTCGTAATGGAGACATTATGTCCAAAATTCCGAACTATCCCTTTAGGCCATTTACCAAGTTTCTGTGATGCTCACACCTGGAGTTATAAAGCCTTAAACAGAGCACCCACGAAATAGGTGAGAATTTACCAAATTTGCCATCTGCGTGAAGGGATTGAGATTCACATAGAAATATTGGAGAAAAAATATGCAAAGAAACATACGTGTCATCCTCATCATCCTTAGTTTGCCAGCTGTTGCCAAACTGGTCTGCGTTCCCAGCCAGTGAACCGTTTGGCTTGGTGAAGTCATTGTCAGGGTTTCCATCATAATCTCCACACAAACCACACATCTGGTCAAAGTAGGAGCTGAGAGAGAAGGACAAATGGAGGAGAATTCTTCAGATCGACCGGAATTAATTAATGAGAGAAATTTTAGGATTTCCCTCCCAAGGCAGACTCTTCGGCCTCCTCCCACAGTATGGTGTAAGTGAAGTGGTCGAGCGGATTGCACCTCTACACACCTGGGGACTGAGATGTGTGCATAGTGGTTACCATCCCATCGTACTGTGAGACCAAAAGGGGTCTGCACGGTGACATACTGCCCAGCCAGGGAGAGATATATCAGGGGAGAAGGGGAGTGAGGGAGGGACACACGCAGTCCATTGACCTGTAGAAGGAGAGGAGGAGACGGCAAGAGAGAGTAAAAATTAGAGCAAGGAGACATTACACAACTGGGAACATTTTGGGTTTGATAGAGCTCCTGAATATCCAGTTATTATTGTAGGTTAAGAATGTCTCCTTTTTTGAACTCTGAATTTTCACTGACCAGAGTCCGCCTGCTCTTCATCAGAGTGACAGTGACTCCACTGACGGTGACGTACAGCTTGCGCAGGTATGAAACGCCTGCCACGCCCCTCTCCTCATTCTTCCCCTCCACTGAGAACCAAGGAGCTGAAAACCCAGCATACACATACAGCACAGATCATACACAGTGTACTAGTGGCAGTGCAGCTTCCCTTTGAGTCGGGATATACAGGCGGTGGACAAAATATCGGAAACACCAGAAACGGAACGAACTGTTTTTCATAAAACAGCTGCCATATGTTTGCTCCCATTTCTCTTACCAATATTGTCTACACTCTTTTATGACTGGCATGCCATGTATACATTTCAGTTTGTCTTATTCTTTTGTATTAGCTTTATAATGAATCATAATTAGCCACTAATCATATTATCATCAAATAATACTAATTCATCAATTAAATGTTGCTTTTTTGTCACTTTAGAGCTAATGTAGAATAAAACTGAAAGCATTTTGTTCCATAACAACCGGAGAGGTGCATCTCTGCACAGCTGTGGGGAGTGAACACACTCTGCTCAAATTGAAGTGAACAGCTGAATAAAATAGATCATTGAAACTGGTCTAGAATCCAACACTTGCACGTAACAGAAGTCACAAATATGGCCCAAAAGTTTATCACTAATCACATTCCACTGTTCTGATTTCTTCTTAGAAATTTATTGAAGTGTACTCCGAAAACAGCAATTTATGATTTATTAGCAAGAAGAACAAGTCATCATATAAAATATACACAGGGTACAATATTCACAAAACAGCATAGATAATCAGGTTAGGAACAGAGGTTGAGGTTCTGTGTAACAAATGTGGCAGGTGTTTTATGTTTTCTGGAAAACTGGTGTTTCCGATATTTTGTCCACCCCCTGTATGTCTCTGCTCTGTGGCGCCTGCAGGTCAGGTGGTTTGTAACTTCACCATTCACAGCACCTCAACAGCAGTGAAGGGGCTTGAATGCTTTAGAGTTTCTCTTGAATTTTAGGAGTGCAGTACCTGTGTGGTTTTGGCAGCTCCTAGCCAGAGTATAGGTGCAGGTTCCCATGAAGCTATAGTATTTCCCATCAAAAGTTCTGTAATGTGGGTCTCCTGAGATGTAACAGTCCTTTGTACCTGCAAAGAGAGAGATGGTGTTATATATTTAAATGTTTTTTTTAACACATGGTGTAACTTAAATCCATATCATTTGATGAGTTTGCATGATAACTGGGAATACTTACTTAAGGGGTAGCAGCCCAGCACTCCATTCTGCAGTCCACAGGCTTGCTGGGGGGGACACTCTCCTGACCCGCACTTCACATATCCTCCCTCACACGTGCACTTCAGCTCACAGCCCTCAGTGTAGAACTCTTCCCCTGTCTGAGAGAAAAAGGCATCAGATTTGAGGGGAAGTGTAAGGTTCAGAGAACCAAATGCGACCGATAAGGATTTCTAAAAACGTATCCAGAAAGATACGCCACAAACGCAGAAGTAGCCGCACAGGACGGAGATAACACAGGATCGGGAGCAAAACTTCCCTAGCACAAGGCAAAACAAAGCAACCTCAAAAACTGAGGTGATCTCGATAAACAGCGAGAATAACTAACAAAAGAACCTCACACACTAAATAATTAGGCGTAACAAGAGGTAATGAAACAAAGCAAAACTCGATAAAACTCGAGTGAAGGAAAAGAACAGAAAATAAAACTTGTTATTCAGAGCTCTTGTGGAACACAAAAGATAACAAGTAACAAGAATAAAGGTCTCATGGGTAGTGGCTGCCTCTGTCGTTTCTGTGATTGTTTTCCGATTGGGCGTCGTCTGATGCTCTATCGGATTTTTTCTGCCTCCGTCCCGGTGTTTGGATCTCGCCTGGTCATTATCTCCGACACCTGTGTTCGGTTTCCTTCGGCTATATATACTAGGTCTTACTTCCGCTTTCCGGTGCTTCTATATTGTCGTTGCCACTTGACTATGAAGCCGGTATATGTATAGGAAGTTCGGTCACTGCATTTCTGCTTGGCCTTAATATAGCCTACAGAGACACAGCTATTTCGACGAGTGATAGGATTAGATTTTCTGGTTTTCTGTCCTCTCTCGATTCCTTTTTTTGTGCCTGCAGCCTGTTTATCTTCTTTTCAGCACTTTAGCCTACAGAGCTGTAGATACAGGCTTGCTATTCTGTTTGTTCCTTTTCTGTTTTCTCTACCTCTTATCTACACAGTTTAATTAGTGCGTGAGGTTCTTTCTTTTATTGTTTCTCGCTGTATTTTCGAGATTCGCCTCCGTTTGAGGTTGTTTTGTGTTGGCCTTGTGCTAGGGAAGTTTTGCTCCCGCTTTTCCGTTTTCCTAATTCCCTGGTGCGGTTTAATTCCGCTTCTGTGGCGTGTCTATTTTTAGATACGCTTTCTGAATCCTCATCTGTCGTGTTTTGGTTCTCTAAACTTCTAACCCAAACCTGACAAAAGGATAAAGAGAAAGATTGGAAATAAAAGGGAAAACCAATCTAAACCTAATTCTCTAACCGGACTTGCTGATTTCTTATTCATACAAACCAGAAATGCAGCGACCAAATTTCCTATACCTTAACGACATTGTTGTCAACATAGCATAGTCAATATCGAAGTGCCGAAAGGTGGAAGTGCTGAGCTATATATAGTAAGCAGGAAATCCAAAACAGGTGAAAGAGTTCACTGCCGGGCAAGATTCAAACACCGGAACGGAGGCGGAAAACATCTGATAGAGCGTCCCAACGATGCCAAAAAGAAAACCGAACACAGAAACAGCAGAGGCTGGTAATAACCATGACATCAGGTAGAAAAGCTATTGTCCAGATACTGTAGAGATAGAGAGAATACATTTTGAAGAAGCAAAAAATAAAACATTCCAGAAATGCACGAATAGAGTGACATTGTGAAATCACAGGCTCGACAGAAAGGCGATTATTCACCTGGTAGTATTGCCCATTGAAGTGACACCCACATGTCTCCTGTTTTATACACTTCCCAGAACTGTAAACATATCCTGTGTCACACACACACCCCTCTGCACATGGTCCACTGCACTGTCCTGGGCTGGGAATGGAGCAGGATGGGGGGCAAGGTGGGGCACAAGCCTCGTAGTGACTATTAGCGGAGCAGGGAAGAGCTGGGATACAGTGAGATTAGGACGAAGAGGAAAAATAATTATGAGCCATGCGATGATATTTAAACATTTCAAAGAATTTCTTTTGTCGCTCTTGTGTGAGAAATGTTTTTTAACTACATAGAGTTTTTTTGCAGTGAATGACTCCAGAACTCAATACTGTAGAAAGAAAAGCCACATTTTAGAAAGCAAAATAGTGGATTGTGCTGATTAATAACAATGTAACTCATTTTGATGAAGTAGGAAGAAACTCACGACAGAAGGTACTGTTTCTCCATGGCCCAACGCTCACGTTGCGGTCCTGACACTCGTTGACATAGGACTCCAGTGCTTCGCACAGTGATGTTTGAGCCCCGTCCAGTGCACACATGTCAAAGAGACAGTCCTTGAAGAAGTCCTGCACCCAGAGAACAGTCAGATTACTGGAGCTGCTTATAGCCTCAGAGCCTCTTTCTCTCAACTCAGCATTACTAAAGGAGGTTGTGCATGCAGTTTCTCAAATAAATTAGACAATTTGACAAAGAAAAATCCATTGAGTGTGTGATAGTGAATGTACAACTCACGTTGGGGTTGACTCTCGGATGACAGATGGCAAAGGGTCCCTTGGAATCCAATAACATGCCACAGTAGGCGGGACTCTCGTACATATCCTGTTGATCGTCAGTGCATTCTGGGATTGTCTCATTAGGCTTGTTGTTGCAGCTAAAATAATAAAGTTATAGAAACATCATACATGCGCATGACACAAAGACATTTGTGATGCTGTCTGGTAATTACAGAAAATCTCACTTTGTGTCAGAGTTCCAACTGTGTCCAAAGTCATTGGTATTTGTGACTAGCTGACCAGAGGGTGTGCGGAAATCATCCTTCGGGTTTCCGTTGTAGTCTCCACACAGCCCACACATGCTGTTCTTGTAACTGAAAAAAATATAAACATATCGAGAAAGTTAAAATGATACATTCAAATATATTAAACATGAGGCTCAAAATCTTGAAGGTTTTCATTCTGTTGGACACTCACTCGCTGGTCACTTTAATGTCCATGTAGTGGTTTCCATCGTATCGCACCGTAACACCAAATACTGCAGCCACAGTGTAGTGTCTCCCCGACTTGTAGACAGACACGCCCTCAGCTGGGGTCACAGGCAGGTTCACTGTGGTCCAATTCACCTGAAGAAGGAGGTCACAGAGAGGGCCAAAGATAAAAGTTGTTGTTTAACTGTGATTTAAGCGCCGAGATCTGTAAGCAGTTTTACTGTTGGTTTCATTAAATACTTTGATTTGATATAGATTGAAAAAGTATAACTAAAATATTTTTCAAATATGAGCTGTGTTACATTAGTTAGGGATTGTGGTGTATTCCAGTGCATGTGCTGCATAAAATAAGAAAATATGTATATATTGGTCTCCTAGTTTCTCTGCACTTTACATTATTTACTAACAGTTTCACTACTCCTGAAGACTCTCACACTGTCAGCCTCTTTCATATCCGCCTTGTGTGTTTTGCTCTCTTTCTCCATCACTGTCTCTGTTCCTTCCAGTTTCCTACTCTCTTTTCCGCTCCAACTCTTTCTTCTTACCTGCACAATTCCCCCCTTCAGCACTGACACCACCACTCCGCGTGTGTGCACATGCACTGCTTTGACATAGGTGATGGAGAGCCTGTTGAAGCGATGCTCGTTATCAGCATAGACTGAAAAGGGTGGGGCCAGGGTGCTGTTGCAGGGCTTTGCCATTAGGTAGCTGCAGTTGCCCATGAAGTCATATCGTCGGCGGTCAAACGTGGTGTAGTGAGGGTCGTTTGATGCTATGCAGGTGGAGGTGCCTACATTGGAAAACAAGATTGGGTCCAGTGTAAGTAGTAAAGGGGGAAGTACTGGGTGAGAGACAGGCAAATAGACTGGAGATTTCTGGATGGAACGGAAATGGGCAAAGACAATGTAATCAAAATTGATCAAAATTTTGACCTCCATAAAAACTTAATGGAATTCTCCTACCTTTAGGATAGCAGCCTGAAACACCATTGACTTCACGACACTCCTCTGTGGGCTCACAGGCATTGCTCACACAGTCCAGTGTGTAGTTCCCAACACATCGACACAGCTCTGAGCAGCCATCACCAAAGATGAGTTCTCCTGGCTGGGAAAGAGAGAGGACAATATTCTGATGAATGAAAAGCTTTAACAACAGCAATATATTAATTCAAACAAGTAATATTTCAGGATTTTAATGGATATGAAAACGCTATGAAGGGAATGAAATGTTGTTGCAAGTTAGTGATATACTGCTGAATGAACCAGAGCAGCAGTCACAAAGCGCACCTCATAGTAATTGTTGCTCTCGTCCAAACAGCCACACTGGTGAAGGGGAACGCAGCGGCGACCGCGGAACACGTATCCTGGGTCACAGAAGCAGGCGCTGATGCAGGAGCCGGTACAGTTCGTGGAGGGTTTCTGGCAGCTTGGGATGCAGGCCGGACCACATTCCACATAGTGAGCGTGGGGGGGACATGTCACTGTAGTTCAGGGAGTAGAAATACATGTCACATGATTCGATAGTTGTGAATCGATTATTCGATTTTAGATAGTAATGAGACGCACACAAGAAATTCAGTCAATGCCATTATGTTCCCATGTCAGAAAGGACACTTCTGTGTGATTGACAGTACTGACCTGGGGGTGTAGTGGTTGGAGGCTGTGCTGTGGTGGGGCTCGGAGTTGCTGTTACAAAAAAAATAAAACGTGATCAGTGAAACAGTAACTGTACAATGTGCTATTCCTCTTAATTTGGACTGAATAACTTACAAACTGCTTTTGGGCTCTGATAACAATTTGTACAGCATTGCCAATTCAATTATTTTAGGGGGAATGCCGGGTTTTTTCTTAAACTTCTATAGCTTTAGTTATGAAAATCGAGAACATTGTATTTAATATTGCAGTCAGAAGTTTCCGAAGCATTTCCAGTCACAGCCATAGACTACTTATTTTAAAAATGATCTTTCCTGACTCAGAGAGAATGATACAATTTCAATATTATGAGGGAACTGAGGTTTGAGGGGCGTGGGGAGGTTGGATAGGCGACAGTAGTACAGTGCGGGTGAAGGTACAATTTTGGAACCTTTTGATTGCAATATTATATAGAATGTTTTCATATCTACATCGCCGAACTCAGAAGAACCTCAAGATAATGAGGATGGCATCCCGTTAGTCATATCAGACTTTTAAGCGAATCTGATCAATTTCAAACCTTCCAGTATACAGTATAGACCTGCAGCTGGAATTAACCACCACTGACATAGATCAGCGCGACGCAGCGCGTCTGGAAACAAGGGAACCGGGAAGCACAGTTCAAGCTTCAAGACTCACATTAAACATATAAAATCGATATATAAGTTTAAGAAATAACCCGGCGTTCCCCTTTAAGTCTTGTTGAAGTGTGTTAATTTAAGTATTCCACAAAATTGAATACCATTGTCCCAAACTGACTCCTATTTTTGTGGGAGAGAGGTAGAAGTACACTGCCTGGCCAAAAAAAAAGTCGCACACACTAATGTTTCGTTGGACTGCCTTTAGCTTTGATTACGGAACGCATTCGTCGTGGCATTGTTTCGACAACTTTATCCAACGTCACAACATTTATTTCCGTCCGGAGTTGCATACATTGAGATCTTGTATTGACGACGAGAGCGTCGAACCACTCCGTAAAGTCTTCTCCAGCACATCTCAAAGACTTTCAATGGGGTTAAGGTCAGGACTCTGGTGGCCAATTCATGTGTGAAAATTAATCCTCATGCTCCCTGAACCACTCTTTCACAATTTGAGCCCGATGAATCTTGGCATTGTCGTCCTGGAATATGCCCATTGATGGGATAACCTGGTCATTCAGTACATTCAGGTACTCAGCTGACTTAATTTTATTGCTGCATAACGTTCCTGAGCCTAGACCTGACCAATTGAAGCAACCCCAGATCATAACACTGCCTCGAGAGGCTTGTACAGTGGGCACTATGCGGGTACAACGGCGACTTTTTTTTTGGCCAGGCAGTGTATTTAACAGCAGTCAATCTGAACATTCCCGTGTGAATAAAATTTATTTTTAAAACATTGCATTTCTGTGTTTTGTAGGCATGGGGTGAAGTCAATGTGTCGTACCCAGTGCGTGACAGCCGTATTCTCCATCCTGCAGTTGGCAGGCCTGATTGGGGGCACAGGTGGTGTTGTAGCACTCGATCACTCCCTCCCCTCTGCACACACAGCGATGTGTACAGTTATCCAGATACCAGCTCTCATTCACCTGAACACACACACGAAAGGGCTCTCACTAGTACATTCCATACACATCAATTTAAATGAATCATTTCAATGTTATAACACAAGAGTTCTGGGACCCATTAATACAGGTGCATCATACAATTACTACATCCAGAGTCCCAATAATGACACCTGCATCCACTATATTTTTATTGTTTTGGCTCATAATTTGTGTTTGGATAAAAGGTGAATATATATGGCATCTCGAGAGGGGGCTCACAGGGTGGTAAGAGCCTTGAGGGTCAACGCAGCCACAGTCTTTGAGAGGAACGCAGCGGTCATCGCTGAGAATGAAGCCGGGGTCACACTTGCAACCCTCCATGCAGTGCTCTCCACACCCTGGCTGTGCACCCCCACTGGACCCCACACATGTCTCTGGACACAGGCTCACACATAAGGAGTAGTGACTGTTGGGGGGGCAAACCAGAGCTGCACACAGAGGAAGGAATAAGCCACAGTCAGTGCTGATGGTGATAAATGTGCAATGTAAAAACTGTCTGTGTGTTTTTAATATTACACGTTATACAGAAGACAATCTCGAGTGTGACTGAGACTCACGGCAGAAGTCTGGCTCCCTCCATTGGTGGACAGGGGCTCCTGCGCTTAGACAGGCATATGTGAAGGCCTGCAGCTGATCACATAGGGGTTTCTGGAGCCCGTCATTGCGGCACATGTCATACACACAGCTCTGGAAATAGGGCCGTGGGTCAACCACCCTAATGCAATCCCTGGAGAAGGAGAAACACAAAAACGTCCTATATTCTCAGAGGTAATGTGAAGTGTTTCTGTGTGTTGTTAACTGTGTTTGTACACATGGAGCACATTTGAAGGACTACTTTTGTATGTTGCACACATACGTTGGAACACGGGTAGTTACGTTTATAGTTTAGCTATTCTCACCTGAAAGGCCCTTGGGTGTCATTCAATTTTCCACAATTCTCAGGTTTGGACACCTCTGCCTCAAGACTGGGGTCACAGGATGGGTCAGGTTTGTGGTCAGGCAAACACCTACAAATAATATCAGTAAAAGCTATTGTTATGTATTTTATTATTTTACTCAACAACCTTTTTCTCAGACAATTCAGACACAAGGAATGCTCACACATAGCTGAGTAACCAACAGTACAATCCACATAATTATGAAACAGATCATCGCATAAATCAGGTTTTTGCTTAGAATTACCAAATTCCAAACCATTCCTCATTCATTACATTATATATGCAATGTCTTTTTGGATACTTTGAACAATTAATTACAGCCCAGCCTAACAGCATTTTTCATTTTAACAGTCTAGTATTACGCAAGCTCTACAGAAAACGTATTCCGAGATGGGAGTTTTCCCTTCCCGATATGTAAGTAGTACTGCTTCTAATATGCGGTTGGTCTCGCTGGCTACATATGTACGTTAGTTTTTCCACTCGAGCACTGTCTTGTCCAATATGATTTTCCTTGGAGTTTTCCATGAATGGGACCGTAAAAAAGAAATAAAAAAAAACTTGAAAAAAAAAGAAAAATGCGATCCCCAGGTAAAAGTATATATACTGGAGAGTATAGGTAAAAATTATGTTTTATTGAGGCACAAGAGTGAATGATTAGGCTACATATTTAGGTATATGTAACAATGTGATATCGATGTTTTTTTCTTAAAACATCAGTAGGGGCAAATGTATATGCTTTATAATGGACAAAACACATTTTATTCATTTTATGACATGTTTTGGATAGGGTTTAGGACCCATAAATATCTACCCCTTATAATGATGAAAAGACAGTAATTCCCACTTGAAAATGATGCAAAAGTTAGTTTTATGAGCCAAAACTGTTCATTTGTCGTTAAATATATAATTATTTTATTCATTATTTTTTATTTAGCAGTGCATAATTTAGGCATTTGGATACATTTGGAGCCACAAATGGACAACAGGGTACACTGCCTACATTTTGCATCATAAATCTTTGTAGCTCTGCATATCATCCTCAGATTTTGCACACTTGAGGATATGGAGTTTATGATCCAAGAAATGTATAGATTTACCTGTTTCACATATGTAGCTCTCAGTATTTAGTTGCAAACTAAAGAAAAACTATTTATTTTTGCATTTTTCCAAGGTTTCTTTGCATTAGTGGCACTTTATTTTGACTTAAATTATGCAAATAAGCAAATCTAAGTTCGTATTGTAAATGGTACACCTATCTTGTTAAGCCATTTACCAAGTTTCTGTGATGCTCACACATGGAGTTATAAAGCCTTAAACAGAGCACCCCGAAATAGGTGAGATTTTACCAAATTTGCCATCTGCGTGAAGGGGTCGAGATTGACATAGAAATATTGGAGAAGAAATATGCAAAGAAACATACGTGTCATCCTCATCATCCTCAGTTTGCCAGCTGTTGCCAAACTGGTCTGCGTTCCCAGCCAGTGAACCATTTGGCTTGGTGAAGTCATTGTCAGGGTTTCCATCATAATCTCCACACAAACCACACATCTGGTCAAAGTAGGAGCTGAGAGAGAAGGACAAATGGAGGAGAATTCTTCAGATCGACCGGAATTAATTCATGAGAGAAATTTTTGGATTTCCCACCCAAGGCTGACTCTTTGGCCTCCTCCCACAGTATGGTGTAAGTGAAGTTGTCAAGCGGATTGCACTCCTACACACCTGGGGACTGAGATGTGTGCATAGTGGTTACCATCCCATCGTACTGTGAGACCGAAAGGGGTCTGCACAGTGACATACTGCCCAGCCAGGGAGATATATATCAGGGGAGAAGGGGAGTGAGGGAGGGACACACGCAGTCCATTGACCTGTAAAAGGAGAGGAGGAGACGGTGAGAGAGAGCACAGATTAGAGCAAGGAGACATTACACAACTGGGAAAATTTTGGGTTTGATAGAGCTCCTGAATATCCAGTTATTATTGTAAGTAAAGAATGTCTCCTTTGTTGAACTCTGAATTTTCACTGACCAGAGTCCGCCTGCTCTTCATCAGAGTGACAGTGACTCCACTGACGGTGACGTACAGCTTGCGCAAGTATGAAACGCCTGCCACGCCCCTCTCCTCATTCTTCCCCTCCACTGAGAACCAAGGAGCTGAAAACCCAGCATACACATACAGCACAGATCATACACAGTGTACTAGTGGCAGTGCAGCTTCCCTTTGAGTCGGGATATACAGGCGGTGGACAAAATATCGGAAACACCAGAAACGGAACAAACTGTTTTTCATAAAACAGCTGCCATATGTTTGCTCCCATTTCTCTTACCAATATTGTCTACACTCTTTTATGACTGGCATGCCATGTATACATTTCAGTTTGTCTTATTCTTTTTTATTAGCTTGATAATGAATCATAATTAGCCACATTATCATCAAATAATACTAATTCATCACTTAAATGTTGCTTTTTTGTCACTTTAGAGCTAATGTAGAATAAAACTGAAAGCATTTTGTCCCATAACAACCGGAGAGGTGCATCTCTGCACAGTTGTGGGGAGTGAACACACTCTGCTCAAATTGAAGTGAACAGCTGAATAAAATAGATCATTGAAACTGGTCTAGAATCCAACACTTGCACGTAACAGAAGTCACAAATATGGCCCAAAAGTTTATCACTAATCACATTCCACTGTTCTGATTTCTTCTTAGAAATCTATTGAAGTGTACTCCGAAAACAGCAATTTATGATTTATTAGCAAGAAGAACAAGTCATCATATAAAATATACACAGGGTACAATATTCACAAAACAGCATAGATAATCAGGTTAGGAACAGAGGTTGAGGTTCTGTGTAACAAATGTGGCAGGTGTTTTATGTTTTCTGGAAAACTGGTGTTTCCGATATTTTGTCCACCCCCTGTATGTCTCTGCTCTGTGGCACCTGCAGGTCAGGTGGTTTGTAGCTTCACCATTCACAGCACCTCAACAGCAGTGAAGGGGCTTGAATGCTTTAGAGTTTCTCTTGAATTTTAGGAGTGCAGTACCTGTGTGGTTTTGGCAGCTCCTAGCCAGAGTATAGGTGCAGGTTCCCATGAAGCTATAGTATTTCCCATCAAAAGTTCTGTAATGTGGGTCTCCTGAGATGTAACAGTCCTTTGTACCTGCAAAGAGAGAGATGGTGTTATATATTTAAATGTTTTTTTAACACATGGTGTAACTTAAATCCATATCATTTGATGAGTTTGCATGATAACTGGGAATACTTACTTAAGGGGTAGCAGCCCAGCTCTCCATTCTGCAGTCCACAGGCTTGTTGGGGGGGACACTCTCCTGACATGCACGTCACATTTCCTCCCTCACACGTGCACTTCCGCTCACAGCCCTCAGTGTAGAACTCTTCCCCTGTCTGAGAGAAAAGGGCATCAGGTAGAAAAGCTACTTATTGTCCAGATACTGCAGAGATAGAGATAATACATTTTGAAGAAACTAAAAAGAAAACGTTCCCAAAATGCACGAATAGAGTGACATTGTGAGATCACAGGCTCGACAGAAAGGCGATTATTCACCTGGTAGTACTGCCCATTGAAGTGACACCCACATGTCTCCTGTTTTATACACTTCCCAGAACTGTAAACATATCCTGTGTCACACACACACCCCTCTGCACATGGTCCACTGCACTGTCCTGGGCTGGGAATGGAGCAGGATGGGGGGCAAGGTGGGGCACAAGCCTCGTAGTGACTATTAGCGGGGCAGGGAAGAGCTGGGGTACAGTGAGATTAGGACGAAGAGGAAAAATAATTATGAGCCATGTGATGATATTTAAACATTTCACAGTAATTATTTTATCGCTCTTGTGTGAGAAATGTTTTTAACGTTTTTTTGCAGTGAACGACTCCAGAACTCAATACTGTAAGAGAAGCCACATTTTACAAAGCAAAATAGTGGATTGTGCTGATTAATAACAATGTAACTAATTTTGATGAAGTAGGAAGAAACTCACGACAGAAGGTGCTGTTTCTCCATGACCCAATGCTCACGTTCCGGTCCTGACACTCGTTGACATAGGACTCCAGTGCTTCGCACAGTGATGTTTGAGCCCCGTCCAGTGCACATATGTCAAAAAGACAGTCCTGGAAGAAGTCCTGCACCCAGAGAACAGTCAGATTACTGGAGCTGCTTATAGCTTCAGAGCCTCTTTCCCTCAACTCAGCATTACTAAATGAAGTTGTGCATGCAGTTTCTCAAATAAATTAGGCAATTTGTCAAAGAAAAAAACGTTGGGTGTGTGATAGTGTATGTACAACTCACGTTGGGGTTGACTCTCGGATGACAGATGGCGAAGGGTCCATTGGAATCCAATAACATGCCACAGTAGGCGGGACTCTCGTACATATCCTGTTGATCGTCAGTGCATTCTGGGATTGTCTCATTAGGCTTGTTGTTGCAGCTAAAATAATAAAGTTATAGAAACATCATACATGCGCATGACACAAAGACATTTATGATGCTGTCTGGTAATTACAGAAAATCTCACTTTGTGTCAGAGTTCCAACTGTGTCCAAAGTCATTGGCATTTGTGACTAGCTGACCAGAGGGTGTGCGGAAATCATCCTTCGGGTTTCCGTTGTAGTCTCCACACAGCCCACACATGCTGTTCTTGTAACTGAAAAAAATATAAACATATCGAGAAAGTTAAAATGATACATTCAAATATATTAAACATGAGGCTCAAAATCTTCAAGGTTTTCACTCTGTTGGCTGGTAATTTAACATCTCCTTGTGTCTGAGGCAGATTTCACTCATGCCACTGTTGGAAACTCACTCGCTGGTCACTTTAATGTCCATGTAGTGGTTTCCATCGTATCGCACCGTAACACCAAATACTGCAGCCACAGTGTAGTGTCTCCCCGACTTGTAGACAGACACGCCCTCAGCTGGGGTCACAGGCAGGTTCACTGTGGTCCGATTCACCTGAAGAAGGTCACAGAGCGGGCCAAAGATAAAAGCTTGTTGTTTAACTGTGATTTAAGCGCCGAGATCTGTAAGCAGTTTTACGGTTGGGTTCATTAAATACTTTGATTTGATATATATTGAAAAAGTATAACTAAAATATTTTTCAACTATGAGCTGTGTTACATTAGTTAGGGATTGTGGTGCATTCCAGTGCATGAGCTGCATAAAATAAGAAAATATGTATATATTGGTCTCCTAGTTTCTCTGCACTTTATTTACTAACAGTTTCACTACTCCTGAAGACTCTCACACTGTCAGCCTCTTTCATATCCTCCTTGTGTGTTTTGCTCTCTTTCTCCATCACTGTCTCTGTTCCCTCCAGTTTCCTACTCTCTTTTCCTCGCCAACTCTTTCTTCTTACCTGCACAATTCCCCCCTTCAGCACTGACACCACCACTCCACGTGTGTGCACATGCACTGCTTTGACATAGGTGATAGAGAGCCTGTTGAAGCGATGCTCGTTATCAGCATAGACTGAAAAGGGTGGGGCCAGAGTGCTGTTGCAGGGCTTTGCCATTAGGTAGCTGCAGTTGCCCATGAAGTCATATCGTCGGCGGTCAAACGTGGTGTAGTGAGGGTCGTTTGATGCTATGCAGGTGGAGGTGCCTACATTGGAAAACAAGATTGGGTCCAGTGTAAGTAGTAAAGGGGGAAGTACTGGGTGAGAGATAGGCAAATAGACTGGAGATTTCTGGATGGAACGGAAATGGGCAAAGACAATGTAATCAAAATTGATCAAAATTTTGACCTCCATAAAAACTTAATGGAATTCTCCTACCTTTAGGATAGCAGCCTGAAACACCATTGACTTCACGACACTCCTCTGTGGGCTCACAGGCATTGCTCACACAGTCCAGTGTGTAGTTCCCAACACATCGACACAGCTCTGAGCAGCCATCACCAAAGACGAGTTCTCCTGGCTGGGAAAGAGAGAGGACAATATTCTGATGAATGAAAAGCTTTAACAACAGCAATATATTAATTCAAACAAGTAATATTTCAGGATTTTAATGGATATGAAAACGCTATGAAGGGAATGAAATGTTGTTGCAAGTTAGTGATACACTGCTGAATGAACCAGAGCAGCAGTCACAAAGCGCACCTCATAGTAATTGTTGCTCTCGTCCAAACAGCCACACTGGTGAAGGGGAACGCAGCGGCGACCGCGGAACACGTATCCTGGGTCACAGAAGCAGGCGCTGATGCAGGAGCCGGTACAGTTCGTGGAGGGTTTCTGGCAGCTTGGGATGCAGGCCGGACCACATTCCACATAGTGAGCGTGGGGGGGACATGTCACTGTAGTTCAGGGAGTAGAGATGCATGTCACATGATTCGATAGTTGTGAATCGATTATTCGATTTTAGATAGTAATGAGACGCACACAAGAAATTCAGTCAATGCCATTATGTTCCCATGTCAGAAAGGACACTTCTGTGTGATTGACAGTACTGACCTGGGGGTGTAGTGGTTGGAGGCTGTGCTGTGGTGGGGCTCGGAGTTGCTGTTACAAAAAAAATAAAACATGTGATCAGTGAAACAGTAACTGAAAAATGTGCTATTCCTCTTCATTTGGACTGATAACAATTTGTACAGCATTGCCAATTCAATTATTTTAGGGGGAATGCCGGGTTTTTTCTTAAACTTCTATAGCTTTAGTTATGAAAATCGAGAACATTGTATTTAATATTGCAGTCAGAAGTTTCCGAAGCATTTTCAGTCACAGCCATAGACTACTTATTTTAAAAATGATCTTTCCTGAATCAGAGAGAATGATACAATTTCAATATTATGAGGGAACTGAGGTTTGAGGGGCGTGGGGAGGTTGGATAGGCGACAGTAGTACAGTGCGGGTGAAGGTACAATTTTGGAACCTTTTGACTGCAATATTATATAGAATGTTTTCATAGCTACATCGCCGAACTCAGAAGAACCTCAAGATAATGAGGATGGCATCCCGTTAGTCATATCAGACTTTTAAGCGAATCTGATCAATTTCAAACCTTCCAGTATACAGTATAGACCTGCAGCTGGAATTAACCACCACTGACATAGATCAGCGCGACGCAGCGTGTCAGGAAACAAGGGAACCGGGAAGCACAGTTCAAGCTTCAAGACTCACATTAAACATATAAAATCGATATATAAGTTTAATAAATAACCCGGCGTTCCCCTTTAAGTCTTGTTGAAGTGTGTTAATTTAAGTATTCCACAAAATTGAATACCATTGTCCCAAACTGACTCCTATTTTTGTGGGAGAGAGGTAGCAGTACACTGCCTGGCCAAAAAAAAATTCGCACACACTAATGTTTCGTTGGACTGCCTTTAGCTTTGATTACGGAACGCATTCGTCGTGGCATTGTTTCGACAACTTTATCCAACGTCACAACATTTATTTCCGTCCGGAGTTGCATACATTGAGATCTTGTATTGACGACGGGAGCGTCGCACCACTCCGTAAAGTCTTCTCCAGCACATCTCAAAGACTTTCAATGGGGTTAAGGTCAGGACTCTGGTGGCCAATTCATGTGTGAAAATGAATCCTCATGCTCCCTGAACCACTCTTTCACAATTTGAGCCCGATGAATCTTGGCATTGTCGTCCTGGAATATGCCCATTGATGGGATAACCTGGTCATTCAGTACATTCAGGTACTCAGCTGACTTAATTTTATTGCTGCATAACGTTCCTGAGCCTAGACCTGACCAATTGAAGCAACCCCAGATCATAACACTGCCTCGAGAGGCTTGTACAGTGGGCACTATGCGGGTACAACGGCGACTTTTTTTTTGGCCAGGCAGTGTATTTAACAGCAGTCAATCTGAACATTCCCGTGTGAATAAAATTTATTTTTAAAACATTGCATTTCTGTGTTTTGTAGGCATGGGGTGAAGTCAATGTGTTGTACCCAGTGCGTGACAGCCGTATTCTCCATCCTGCAGTTGGCAGGCCTGATTGGGGGCACAGGTGGTGTTGTGGCACTCGATCACTCCCTCCCCTCTGCACACACAGCGATGTGTACAGTTATCCAGATACCAGCTCTCATTCACCTGAACACACACACGAAAGGGCTCTCACTAGTACATTCCATACACATCAATTTAAATGAATCATTTCAATGTTATAACACAAGAGTTCTGGGACCCATTTATACAGGTGCATCATACAATTACTACATCCACAGTCCCAATAATGACACCTGCATCCACTACATTTTTATTGTTTTGGCTCATAATTTGTGTTTGGATAAAAGGTGAATATATATGGCATCTCGAGAGGGGGCTCACAGGGTGGTAAGAGCCTTGAGGGTCAACGCAGCCACAGTCTTTGAGAGGAACGCAGCGGTCATCGCTGAGAATGAAGCCGGGGTCACACTTGCAACCCTCCACGCAGTGCTCTCCACACCCTGGCTGTGCACCCCCACTGGACCCCACACATGTCTCTGGACACAGGCTCACACATAAGGAGTAGTGACTGTTGGGGGGGCAAACCAGAGCTGCACACAGAGGAAGGAATAAGCCACAGTCAGTGCTGATGGTGATAAATGTGCAATGTAAAAACTGTCTGTGTGTTTTTAATATTACACGTTATACAGAAGACAATCTCGAGTGTGACTGAGACTCACGGCAGAAGTCTGGCTCCCTCCATTGGTGGACAGGGGCTCCTGCGCTTAGACAGGCATATGTGAAGGCCTGCAGCTGATCACATAGGGGTTTCTGGAGCCCGTCATTGCGGCACATGTCATACACACAGCTCTGGAAATAGGGCCGTGGGTCAACCACCCTAATGCAATCCCTGGAGAAGGAGAAACACAAAAACGTCCTATATTCTCAGAGGTAATGTGAAGTGTTTCTGTGTGTTGTTAACTGTGTTTGTACACATGGAGCACATTTGAAGGACTACTTTTGTATGTTGCACACATACGTTGGAACACGGGTAGTTACGTTTATAGTTTAGCTATTCTCACCTGAAAGGCCCTTGGGTGTCATTCAATTTTCCACAATTCTCAGGTTTGGACACCTCTGCCTCAAGACTGGGGTCACAGGATGGGTCAGGTTTGTCGTCAGGCAAACACCTACAAATAATATCAGTAAAAGCTATTGTTATGTATTTTATTATTTTACTCAACAACTTTTTTCTCAGACAATTCAGACACAAGGAATGCTCACACATAGCTGAGTAACCAACAGTACAATCCACATAATTACGAAACAGATCATCGCATAAATCAGGTTTTTGCTTAGAATTACCAAATTCCAAACCATTCCTCATTCATTACATTATATATGCAATGTCTTTTTGGATACTTTGAACAATTAATTACAGCCCAGCCTAACAGCAGTTTTAATTTTAACAGTCTAGTATTACGCAAGCTCTACAGAAAACGTATTCCCAGATGGGAGTTTTCCCTTCCCGATATGTAAGTAGTACTGCTTCTAATATGCGGTTGGTCTCGCTGGCTACATATGTACGTTAGTTTTTCCACTCGAGCACTGTCTTGTCCAATATGATTTTTGGCCAATTGTTATTTTCACATTTTGAGTGCATTTCACAGACTGTAGTGCAATTTTTCATTTTGTGTTTGATGTAGGCCACCGATTTTTATTGAAGATAGAACATTTGGCAGCGTCCTATTTTATTTCTATGTTATCGTACATAATATAGGCTATGGCATACATTCTTGTCACTTAGGGCATGGAAAATGCTCATTCGAATTTACTGTGCTCTGATATGTGGAAGATTAGTGTAAAATTTTCCTTGGAGTTTTCCATGAATGGGACCGTAAAAAAGAAATAAAAAAAAACTCGAAAAAAAAAAAAAATGCGATCCCCAGGTAAAAGTATATATACTGGAGAGTATAGGTAAAAATTATGTTTTATTGAGGCACAAGAGTGAATGATTAGGCTACATATTTAGGTATATGTAACAATGTGATATCAATGTTTTTTTCTTAAAACATCAGTAGGGGCAAATGTATATGCTTTATAATGGACAAAACACATTTTATTCATTTTATGACATGTTTTGGATAGGGTTTAGGACCCATAGATATCTACCCCTTATAATAATGAAAAGACAGTAATTCCCACTTGAAAATGATGCAAAAGTTAGTTTTATGAGCCAAAACTGTTCATTTGTCGTTAAATATATAATTATTTTATTAATTATTTTTTATTTAGCAGTGCATAATTTAGGCATTTGGATACATTTGGAGCCACAAATGGACAACAGGGTACACTGCCTACATTTTGCATCATAAATCTTTGTAGCTCTGCATATCATCCTCAGATTTTGCACACTTGAGGATATGGAGTTTATGATCCAAGAAATGTATAGATTTACCTGTTTCACATATGTAGCTCTCAGTATTTAGTTGCAAACTAAAGAAAAACTATTTATTTTTGCATTTTTCCAAGGTTTCTTTGCATTAGTGGCACTTTATTTTGACTTAAATTATGCAAATAAGCAAATCTAAGTTCGTATTGTAAATGGTACACCTATCTTGTTAAGCCATTTACCAAGTTTCTGTGATGCTCACACCTGGAGTTATAAAGCCTTAAACAGCACCCCGAAATAGGTGAGAATTTACCAAATTTGCCATCTGCGTGAAGGGGTCGAGATTCACATAGAAATATTGGAGAAGAAATATGCAAAGAAACATACGTGTCATCCTCATCATCCTCAGTTTGCCAGCTGTTGCCAAACTGGTCTGCGTTCCCAGCCAGTGAACCATTTGGCTTGGTGAAGTCATTGTCAGGGTTTCCATCATAATCTCCACACAAACCACACATCTGGTGAAAGTAGGAGCTGAGAGAGAAGGACAAATGGAGGAGAATTCTTCAGATCGACCGGAATTAATTCATGAGAGAAATTTTTGGATTTCCCACCCAAGGCTGACTCTTTGGCCTCCTCCCACAGTATGGTGTAAGTGAAGTTGTCGAGCGGATTGCACTCCTACACACCTGGGGACTGAGATGTGTGCATAGTGGTTACCATCCCATCGTACTGTGAGACCGAAAGGGGTCTGCACGGTGACATACTGCCCAGCCAGGGAGATATATATCAGGGGAGAAGGGGAGTGAGGGAGGGACACACGCAGTCCATTGACCTGTAGAAGGAGAGGAGGAGACGGTGAGAGAGAGCACAGATTAGAGCAAGGAGACATTACACAACTGGAAAAATTTTGGGTTTGATAGATCTCCTGAATATCCCGTTATTATTGTAAGTAAAGAATGTCTCCTTTGTTGAACTCTGAATTTTCACTGACCAGAGTCCGCCTGCTCTTCATCAGAGTGACAGTGACTCCACTGACGGTGACGTACAGCTTGCGCAGGTATGAAACGCCTGCCACGCCCCTCTCCTCATTCTTCCCCTCCACTGAGAACCAAGGAGCTGAAAACCCAGCATACACATACAGCACAGATCATACACAGTGTACTAGTGGCAGTGCAGCTTCCCTTTGAGGAAACACCAGAAACGGAACAAACTGTTTTTCATTAAACAGCTGCCATATGTTTGCTCCCATTTCTCTTACCAATATTGTCTACACTCTTTTATGACTGGCATGCCATGTATACATTTCAGTTTGTCTTATTCTTTTTTATTAGCTTGATAATGAATCATAATTAGCCACTAATCATATTATCATCAAATAATACTAATTCATCAATTAAATGTTGCTTTTTTGTCACTTTAGAGCTAATGTAGAATAAAACTGAAAGCATTTTGTTCCATAACAACCGGAGAGGTGCATCTCTGCACAGCTGTGGGGAGTGAACACACTCTGCTCAAATTGAAGTGAACAGCTGAATAAAATAGATCATTGAAACTGGTCTAGAATCCAACACTTGCACGTAACAGAAGTCACAAATATGGCCCAAAAGTTTATCACTAATCACATTCCACTGTTCTGATTTCTTCTTAGAAATTTATTGAAGTGTACTCAGAAAAACAGCAATTCATGATTTATTAGCAAGAAGAACAAGTCACCATATAAAATATACACAGGGTACAATATTCACAAAACAGCATAGATAATCAGGTTAGGAACAGAGGTTGAGGTTCTGTGTAACAAATGTGGCAGGTGTTTTATGTTTTCTGGAAAACTGGTGTTTCCGATATTTTGTCCACCCCCTGTATGTCTCTGCTCTGTGGCGCCTGCAGGTCAGGTGGTTTGTAGCTTCACCATTCACAGCACCTCAACAGCAGTGAAGGGGCTTGAACGCTTTAGAGTTTCTCTTGAATTTTAGGAGTGCAGTACCTGTGTGGTTTTGGCAGCTCCTAGCCAGAGTATAGGTGCAGGTTCCCATGAAGCTATAGTATTTCCCATCAAAAGTTCTGTAATGTGGGTCTCCTGAGATGTAACAGTCCTTTGTACCTGCAAAGAGAGAGATGGTGTTATATATTTAAATGTTTTTTTAACACATGGTGTAACTTAAATCCATATCATTTGATGAGTTTGCATGATAACTGGGAATACTTACTTAAGGGGTAGCAGCCCAGCTCTCCATTCTGCAGTCCACAGGCTTGTTGGGGGGGACACTCTCCTGACATGCACGTCACATTTCCTCCCTCACACGTGCACTTCCGCTCACAGCCCTCAGTGTAGAACTCTTCCCCTGTCTGAGAGAAAAGGGCATCAGGTAGAAAAGCTACTTATTGTCCAGATACTGCAGAGATAGAGATAATACATTTTGAAGAAACTAAAAAGAAAACGTTCCCAAAATGCACGAATAGAGTGACATTGTGAAATCACAGGCTCGACAGAAAGGCGATTATTCACCTGGTAGTACTGCCCATTGAAGTGACACCCACATGTCTCCTGTTTTATACACTTCCCAGAACTGTAAACATATCCTGTGTCACACACACACCCCTCTGCACATGGTCCACTGCACTGTCCTGGGCTGGGAATGGAGCAGGATGGGGGGCAAGGTGGGGCACAAGCCTCGTAGTGACTATTAGCGGGGCAGGGAAGAGCTGGGGTACAGTGAGATTAGGACGAAGAGGAAAAATAATTATGAGCCATGTGATGATATTTAAACATTTCACAGTAATTATTTTATCGCTCTTGTGTGAGAAATGTTTTTAACGTTTTTTTGCAGTGAACGACTCCAGAACTCAATACTGTAAGAAAAGCCACATTTTACAAAGCAAAATAGTGGATTGTGCTGATTAATAACAATGTAACTCATTTTGATGAAGTAGGAAGAAACTCACGACAGAAGGTGCTGTTTCTCCATGACCCAATGCTCACGTTCCGGTCCTGACACTCGTTGACATAGGACTCCAGTGCTTCGCACAGTGATGTTTGAGCCCCGTCCAGTGCACACATGTCAAAGAGACAGTCCTGGAAGAAGTCCTGCACCCAGAGAACAGTCAGATTACTGGAGCTGCTTATAGCTTCAGAGCCTCTTTCCCTCAACTCAGCATTACTAAATGAAGTTGTGCATGCAGTTTCTCAAATAAATTAGACAATTTGTCAAAGAAAAAAACATTGGGTGTGTGATAGTGTATGTACAACTCACGTTGGGGTTGACTCTCGGATGACAGATGGCGAAGGGTCCATTGGAATCCAATAACATGCCACAGTAGGCGGGACTCTCGTACATATCCTGTTGATCGTCAGTGCATTCTGGGATTGTCTCATTAGGCTTGTTGTTGCAGCTAAAATAATAAAGTTATAGAAACATCATACATGCGCATGACACAAAGACATTTATGATGCTGTCTGGTAATTACAGAAAATCTCACTTTGTGTCAGAGTTCCAACTGTGTCCAAAGTCATTGGCATTTGTGACTAGCTGACCAGAGGGTGTGCGGAAATCATCCTTCGGGTTTCCGTTGTAGTCTCCACACAGCCCACACATGCTGTTCTTGTAACTGAAAAAAATATAAACATATCGAGAAAGTTAAAATGATACATTCAAATATATTAAACATGAGGCTCAAAATCTTCAAGGTTTTCACTCTGTTGGCTGATAATTTAACATCTCCTTGTGTCTGAGGCAGATTTCACTCATGCCACTGTTGGACACTCACTCGCTGGTCACTTTAATGTCCATGTAGTGGTTTCCATCGTATCGCACCGTAACACCAAATACTGCAGCCACAGTGTAGTGTCTCCCCGACTTGTAGACAGACACGCCCTCAGCTGGGGTCACAGGCAGGTTCACTGTGGTCCGATTCACCTGAAGAAGGTCACAGAGCGGGCCAAAGATAAAAGCTTGTTGTTTAACTGTGATTTAAGCGCCGAGATCTGTAAGCAGTTTTACGGTTGGGTTCATTAAATACTTTGATTTGATATATATTGAAAAAGTATAACTAAAATATTTTTCAACTATGAGCTGTGTTACATTAGTTAGGGATCGTGGTGCATTCCAGTGCATGAGCTGCATAAAATAAGAAAATATGTATATATTGGTCTCCTAGTTTCTCTGCACTTTATTTACTAACAGTTTCACTACTCCTGAAGACTCTCACACTGTCAGCCTCTTTCATATCCTCCTTGTGTGTTTTGCTCTCTTTCTCCATCACTGTCTCTGTTCCCTCCAGTTTCCTACTCTCTTTTCCTCGCCAACTCTTTCTTCTTACCTGCACAATTCCCCCCTTCAGCACTGACACCACCACTCCGCGTGTGTGCACATGCACTGCTTTGACATAGGTGATAGAGAGCCTGTTGAAGCGATGCTCATTATCAGCATAGACTGAAAAGGGTGGGGCCAGAGTGCTGTTGCAGGGCTTTGCCATTAGGTAGCTGCAGTTGCCCATGAAGTCATATCGTCGGCGGTCAAACGTGGTGTAGTGAGGGTCGTTTGATGCTATGCAGGTGGAGGTGCCTACATTGGAAAACAAGATTGGGTCCAGTGTAAGTAGTAAAGGGGGAAGTACTGGGTGAGAGATAGGCAAATAGACTGGAGATTTCTGGATGGAACGGAAATGGGCAAAGACAATGTAATCAAAATTGATCAAAATTTTGACCTCCATAAAAACTTAATGGAATTCTCCTACCTTTAGGATAGCAGCCTGAAACACCATTGACTTCACGACACTCCTCTGTGGGCTCACAGGCATTGCTCACACAGTCCAGTGTGTAGTTCCCAACACATCGACACAGCTCTGAGCAGCCATCACCAAAGACGAGTTCTCCTGGCTGGGAAAGAGAGAGGACAATATTCTGATGAATGAAAAGCTTTAACAACAGCAATATATTAATTCAAACAAGTAATATTTCAGGATTTTAATGGATATGAAAACGCTATGAAGGGAATGAAATGTTGTTGCAAGTTAGTGATACACTGCTGAATGAACCAGAGCAGCAGTCACAAAGCGCACCTCATAGTAATTGTTGCTCTCGTCCAAACAGCCACACTGGTGAAGGGGAACGCAGCGGCGACCGCGGAACACGTATCCTGGGTCACAGAAGCAGGCGCTGATGCAGGAGCCGGTACAGTTCGTGGAGGGTTTCTGGCAGCTTGGGATGCAGGCCGGACCACATTCCACATAGTGAGCGTGGGGGGGACATGTCACTGTAGTTCAGGGAGTAGAAATACATGTCACATGATTCGATAGTTGTGAATCGATTATTCGATTTTAGATAGTAATGAGACGCACACAAGAAATTCAGTCAATGCCATTATGTTCCCATGTCAGAAAGGACACTTCTGTGTGATTGACAGTACTGACCTGGGGGTGTAGTGGTTGGAGGCTGTGCTGTGGTGGGGCTCGGAGTTGCTGTTACAAAAAAAATAAAACATGTGATCAGTGAAACAGTAACTGAACAATGTGCTATTCCTCTTCATTTGGACTGATAACAATTTGTACAGCATTGCCAATTCAATTATTTTAGGGGGAATGCCGGGTTTTTTCTTAAACTTCTATAGCTTTAGTTATGAAAATCGAGAACATTGTATTTAATATTGCAGTCAGAAGTTTCCGAAGCATTTTCAGTCACAGCCATAGACTACTTATTTTAAAAATGATCTTTCCTGAATCAGAGAGAATGATACAATTTCAATATTATGAGGGAACTGAGGTTTGAGGGGCGTGGGGAGGTTGGATAGGCGACAGTAGTACAGTGCGGGTGAAGGTACAATTTTGGAACCTTTTGACTGCAATATTATATAGAATGTTTTCATAGCTACATCGCCAAACTCAGAAGAACCTCAAGATAATGAGGATGGCATCCCGTTAGTCATATCAGACTTTTAAGCGAATCTGATCAATTTCAAACCTTCCAGTATACAGTATAGACCTGCAGCTGGAATTAACCACCACTGACATAGATCAGCGCGACGCAGCGTGTCTGGAAACAAGGGAACCGGGAAGCACAGTTCAAGCTTCAAGACTCACATTAAACATATAAAATCGATATATAAGTTTAATAAATAACCCGGCGTTCCCCTTTAAGTCTTGTTGAAGTGTGTTAATTTAAGTATTCCACAAAATTGAATACCATTGTCCCAAACTGACTCCTATTTTTGTGGGAGAGAGGTAGCAGTACACTGCTTGATTACGGAACGCATTCGTCGTGGCATTGTTTCGACAACTTTATCCAACGTCACAACATTTATTTCCGTCCGGAGTTGCATACATTGAGATCTTGTATTGACGACGGGAGCGTCGCACCACTCCGTAAAGTCTTCTCCAGCACATCTCAAAGACTTTCAATGGGGTTAAGGTCAGGACTCTGGTGGCCAATTCATGTGTGAAAATGAATCCTCATGCTCCCTGAACCACTCTTTCACAATTTGAGCCCGATGAATCTTGGCATTGTCGTCCTGGAATATGCCCATTGATGGGATAACCTGGTCATTCAGTACATTCAGGTACTCAGCTGACTTAATTTTATTGCTGCATAACGTTCCTGAGCCTAGACCTGACCAATTGAAGCAACCCCAGATCATAACACTGCCTCGAGAGGCTTGTACAGTGGGCACTATGCGGGTACAACGGCGACTTTTTTTTTGGCCAGGCAGTGTATTTAACAGCAGTCAATCTGAACATTCCCGTGTGAATAAAATTTATTTTTAAAACATTGCATTTCTGTGTTTTGTAGGCATGGGGTGAAGTCAATGTGTTGTACCCAGTGCGTGACAGCCGTATTCTCCATCCTGCAGTTGGCAGGCCTGATTGGGGGCACAGGTGGTGTTGTGGCACTCGATCACTCCCTCCCCTCTGCACACACAGCGATGTGTACAGTTATCCAGATACCAGCTCTCATTCACCTGAACACACACACGAAAGGGCTCTCACTAGTACATTCCATACACATCAATTTAAATGAATCATTTCAATGTTATAACACAAGAGTTCTGGGACCCATTTATACAGGTGCATCATACAATTACTACATCCACAGTCCCAATAATGACACCTGCATCCACTACATTTTTATTGTTTTGGCTCATAATTTGTGTTTGGATAAAAGGTGAATATATATGGCATCTCGAGAGGGGGCTCACAGGGTGGTAAGAGCCTTGAGGGTCAACGCAGCCACAGTCTTTGAGAGGAACGCAGCGGTCATCGCTGAGAATGAAGCCGGGGTCACACTTGCAACCCTCCACGCAGTGCTCTCCACACCCTGGCTGTGCACCCCCACTGGACCCCACACATGTCTCTGGACACAGGCTCACACATAAGGAGTAGTGACTGTTGGGGGGGCAAACCAGAGCTGCACACAGAGGAAGGAATAAGCCACAGTCAGTGCTGATGGTGATAAATGTGCAATGTAAAAACTGTCTGTGTGTTTTTAATATTACACGTTATACAGAAGACAATCTCGAGTGTGACTGAGACTCACGGCAGAAGTCTGGCTCCCTCCATTGGTGGACAGGGGCTCCTGCGCTTAGACAGGCATATGTGAAGGCCTGCAGCTGATCACATAGGGGTTTCTGGAGCCCGTCATTGCGGCACATGTCATACACACAGCTCTGGAAATAGGGCCGTGGGTCAACCACCCTAATGCAATCCCTGGAGAAGGAGAAACACAAAAACGTCCTATATTCTCAGAGGTAATGTGAAGTGTTTCTGTGTGTTGTTAACTGTGTTTGTACACATGGAGCACATTTGAAGGACTACTTTTGTATGTTGCACACATACGTTGGAACACGGGTAGTTACGTTTATAGTTTAGCTATTCTCACCTGAAAGGCCCTTGGGTGTCATTCAATTTTCCACAATTCTCAGGTTTGGACACCTCTGCCTCAAGACTGGGGTCACAGGATGGGTCAGGTTTGTCGTCAGGCAAACATCTACAAATAATATCAGTAAAAGCTATTGTTATGTATTTTATTATTTTACTCAACAACTTTTTTCTCAGACAATTCAGACACAAGGAATGCTCACACATAGCTGAGTAACCAACAGTACAATCCACATAATTACGAAACAGATCATCGCATAAATCAGGTTTTTGCTTAGAATTACCAAATTCCAAACCATTCCTCATTCATTACATTATATATGCAATGTCTTTTTGGATACTTTGAACAATTAATTACAGCCCAGCCTAACAGCAGTTTTAATTTTAACAGTCTAGTATTACGCAAGCTCTACAGAAAACGTATTCCCAGATGGGAGTTTTCCCTTCCCGATATGTAAGTAGTACTGCTTCTAATATGCGGTTGGTCTCGCTGGCTACATATGTACGTTAGTTTTTCCACTCGAGCACTGTCTTGTCCAATATGATTTTTGGCCAATTGTTATTTTCACATTTTGAGTGCATTTCACAGACTGTAGTGCAATTTTTCATTTTGTGTTTGATGTAGGCCACCGATTTTTATTGAAGATAGAACATTTGGCAGCGTCCTATTTTATTTCTATGTTATCGTACATAATATAGGCTATGGCATACATTCTTGTCACTTAGGGCATGGAAAATGCTCATTCGAATTTACTGTGCTCTGATATGTGGAAGATTAGTGTAAAATTTTCCTTGGAGTTTTCCATGAATGGGACCGTAAAAAAGAAATTAAAAAAAACTCGAAAAAAAAATAAAAATGCGATCCCCAGGTAAAAGTATATATACTGGAGAGTATAGGTAAAAATTATGTTTTATTGAGGCACAAGAGTGAATGATTAGGCTACATATTTAGGTATATGTAACAATGTGATATCAATGTTTTTTTCTTAAAACATCAGTAGGGGCAAATGTATATGCTTTATAATGGACAAAACACATTTTATTCATTTTATGACATGTTTTGGATAGGGTTTAGGACCCATAGATATCTACCCCTTATAATAATGAAAAGACAGTAATTCCCACTTGAAAATGATGCAAAAGTTAGTTTTATGAGCCAAAACTGTTCATTTGTCGTTAAATATATAATTATTTTATTAATTATTTTTTATTTAGCAGTGCATAATTTAGGCATTTGGATACATTTGGAGCCACAAATGGACAACAGGGTACACTGCCTACATTTTGCATCATAAATCTTTGTAGCTCTGCATATCATCCTCAGATTTTGCACACTTGAGGATATGGAGTTTATGATCCAAGAAATGTATAGATTTACCTGTTTCACATATGTAGCTCTCAGTATTTAGTTGCAAACTAAAGAAAAACTATTTATTTTTGCATTTTTCCAAGGTTTCTTTGCATTAGTGGCACTTTATTTTGACTTAAATTATGCAAATAAGCAAATCTAAGTTCGTATTGTAAATGGTACACCTATCTTGTTAAGCCATTTACCAAGTTTCTGTGATGCTCACACCTGGAGTTATAAAGCCTTAAACAGCACCCCGAAATAGGTGAGAATTTACCAAATTTGCCATCTGCGTGAAGGGGTCGAGATTCACATAGAAATATTGGAGAAGAAATATGCAAAGAAACATACGTGTCATCCTCATCATCCTCAGTTTGCCAGCTGTTGCCAAACTGGTCTGCGTTCCCAGCCAGTGAACCATTTGGCTTGGTGAAGTCATTGTCAGGGTTTCCATCATAATCTCCACACAAACCACACATCTGGTGAAAGTAGGAGCTGAGAGAGAAGGACAAATGGAGGAGAATTCTTCAGATCGACCGGAATTAATTCATGAGAGAAATTTTTGGATTTCCCACCCAAGGCTGACTCTTTGGCCTCCTCCCACAGTATGGTGTAAGTGAAGTTGTCGAGCGGATTGCACTCCTACACACCTGGGGACTGAGATGTGTGCATAGTGGTTACCATCCCATCGTACTGTGAGACCGAAAGGGGTCTGCACGGTGACATACTGCCCAGCCAGGGAGATATATATCAGGGGAGAAGGGGAGTGAGGGAGGGACACACGCAGTCCATTGACCTGTAGAAGGAGAGGAGGAGACGGTGAGAGAGAGCACAGATTAGAGCAAGGAGACATTACACAACTGGAAAAATTTTGGGTTTGATAGATCTCCTGAATATCCCGTTATTATTGTAAGTAAAGAATGTCTCCTTTGTTGAACTCTGAATTTTCACTGACCAGAGTCCGCCTGCTCTTCATCAGAGTGACAGTGACTCCACTGACGGTGACGTACAGCTTGCGCAGGTATGAAACGCCTGCCACGCCCCTCTCCTCATTCTTCCCCTCCACTGAGAACCAAGGAGCTGAAAACCCAGCATACACATACAGCACAGATCATACACAGTGTACTAGTGGCAGTGCAGCTTCCCTTTGAGGAAACACCAGAAACGGAACAAACTGTTTTTCATTAAACAGCTGCCATATGTTTGCTCCCATTTCTCTTACCAATATTGTCTACACTCTTTTATGACTGGCATGCCATGTATACATTTCAGTTTGTCTTATTCTTTTTTATTAGCTTGATAATGAATCATAATTAGCCACTAATCATATTATCATCAAATAATACTAATTCATCAATTAAATGTTGCTTTTTTGTCACTCTAATGTAGAATAAAACTGAAAGCATTTTGTTCCATAACAACCGGAGAGGTGCATCTCTGCACAGCTGTGGGGAGTGAACACACTCTGCTCAAATTGAAGTGAACAGCTGAATAAAATAGATCATTGAAACTGGTCTAGAATCCAACACTTGCACGTAACAGAAGTCACAAATATGGCCCAAAAGTTTATCACTAATCACATTCCACTGTTCTGATTTCTTCTTAGAAATTTATTGAAGTGTACTCAGAAAAACAGCAATTCATGATTTATTAGCAAGAAGAACAAGTCACCATATAAAATATACACAGGGTACAATATTCACAAAACAGCATAGATAATCAGGTTAGGAACAGAGGTTGAGGTTCTGTGTAACAAATGTGGCAGGTGTTTTATGTTTTCTGGAAAACTGGTGTTTCCGATATTTTGTCCACCCCCTGTATGTCTCTGCTCTGTGGCGCCTGCAGGTCAGGTGGTTTGTAGCTTCACCATTCACAGCACCTCAACAGCAGTGAAGGGGCTTGAACGCTTTAGAGTTTCTCTTGAATTTTAGGAGTGCAGTACCTGTGTGGTTTTGGCAGCTCCTAGCCAGAGTATAGGTGCAGGTTCCCATGAAGCTATAGTATTTCCCATCAAAAGTTCTGTAATGTGGGTCTCCTGAGATGTAACAGTCCTTTGTACCTGCAAAGAGAGAGATGGTGTTATATATTTAAATGTTTTTTTAACACATGGTGTAACTTAAATCCATATCATTTGATGAGTTTGCATGATAACTGGGAATACTTACTTAAGGGGTAGCAGCCCAGCTCTCCATTCTGCAGTCCACAGGCTTGTTGGGGGGGACACTCTCCTGACATGCACGTCACATTTCCTCCCTCACACGTGCACTTCCGCTCACAGCCCTCAGTGTAGAACTCTTCCCCTGTCTGAGAGAAAAGGGCATCAGGTAGAAAAGCTACTTATTGTCCAGATACTGCAGAGATAGAGATAATACATTTTGAAGAAACTAAAAAGAAAACGTTCCCAAAATGCACGAATAGAGTGACATTGTGAAATCACAGGCTCGACAGAAAGGCGATTATTCACCTGGTAGTACTGCCCATTGAAGTGACACCCACATGTCTCCTGTTTTATACACTTCCCAGAACTGTAAACATATCCTGTGTCACACACACACCCCTCTGCACATGGTCCACTGCACTGTCCTGGGCTGGGAATGGAGCAGGATGGGGGGCAAGGTGGGGCACAAGCCTCGTAGTGACTATTAGCGGGGCAGGGAAGAGCTGGGGTACAGTGAGATTAGGACGAAGAGGAAAAATAATTATGAGCCATGTGATGATATTTAAACATTTCACAGTAATTATTTTATCGCTCTTGTGTGAGAAATGTTTTTAACGTTTTTTTGCAGTGAACGACTCCAGAACTCAATACTGTAAGAAAAGCCACATTTTACAAAGCAAAATAGTGGATTGTGCTGATTAATAACAATGTAACTCATTTTGATGAAGTAGGAAGAAACTCACGACAGAAGGTGCTGTTTCTCCATGACCCAATGCTCACGTTCCGGTCCTGACACTCATTGACATAGGACTCCAGTGCTTCGCACAGTGATGTTTGAGCCCCGTCCAGTGCACACATGTCAAAGAGACAGTCCTGGAAGAAGTCCTGCACCCAGAGAACAGTCAGATTACTGGAGCTGCTTATAGCTTCAGAGCCTCTTTCCCTCAACTCAGCATTACTAAATGAAGTTGTGCATGCAGTTTCTCAAATAAATTAGACAATTTGTCAAAGAAAAAAACATTGGGTGTGTGATAGTGTATGTACAACTCACGTTGGGGTTGACTCTCGGATGACAGATGCCGAAGGGTCCATTGGAATCCAATAACATGCCACAGTAGGCGGGACTCTCGTACATATCCTGTTGATCGTCAGTGCATTCTGGGATTGTCTCATTAGGCTTGTTGTTGCAGCTAAAATAATAAAGTTATAGAAACATCATACATGCGCATGACACAAAGACATTTATGATGCTGTCTGGTAATTACAGAAAATCTCACTTTGTGTCAGAGTTCCAACTGTGTCCAAAGTCATTGGCATTTGTGACTAGCTGACCAGAGGGTGTGCGGAAATCATCCTTCGGGTTTCCGTTGTAGTCTCCACACAGCCCACACATGCTGTTCTTGTAACTGAAAAAAATATAAACATATCGAGAAAGTTAAAATGATACACTCAAATATATTAAACATGAGGCTCAAAATCTTCAAGGTTTTCACTCTGTTGGCTGATAATTTAACATCTCCTTGTGTCTGAGGCAGATTTCACTCATGCCACTGTTGGACACTCACTCGCTGGTCACTTTAATGTCCATGTAGTGGTTTCCATCGTATCGCACCGTAACACCAAATACTGCAGCCACAGTGTAGTGTCTCCCCGACTTGTAGACAGACACGCCCTCAGCTGGGGTCACAGGCAGGTTCACTGTGGTCCGATTCACCTGAAGAAGGTCACAGAGCGGGCCAAAGATAAAAGTTTGTTGTTTAACTGTGATTTAAGCGCCGAGATCTGTAAGCAGTTTTACGGTTGGGTTCATTAAATACTTTGATTTGATATATATTGAAAAAGTATAACTAAAATATTTTTCAACTATGAGCTGTGTTACATTAGTTAGGGATTGTGGTGCATTCCAGTGCATGAGCTGCATAAAATAAGAAAATATGTATATATTGGTGTCCTAGTTTCTCTGCAGTTTATTTACTAACAGTTTCACTACTCCTGAAGACTCTCACACTGTCAACCTCTTTCATATCCTCCTTGTGTGTTTTGCTCTCTTTCTCCATCACTGTCTCTGTTCCCTCCAGTTTCCTACTCTCTTTTCCTCGTCAACTCTTTCTTCTTACCTGCACAATTCCCCCCTTCAGCACTGACACCACCACTCCGCGTGTGTGCACATGCACTGCTTTGACATAGGTGATAGAGAGCCTGTTGAAGCGATGCTCGTTATCAGCATAGACTGAAAAGGGTGGGGCCAGAGTGCTGTTGCAGGGCTTTGCCATTAGGTAGCTGCAGTTGCCCATGAAGTCATATCGTCGGCGGTCAAACGTGGTGTAGTGAGGGTCGTTTGATGCTATGCAGGTGGAGGTGCCTACATTGGAAAACAAGATTGGGTCCAGTGTAAGTAGTAAAGGGGGAAGTACTGGGTGAGAGACAGGCAAATAGACTGGAGATTTCTGGATGGAACGGAAATGGGCAAAGACAATGTAATCAAAATTGATCAAAATTTTGACCTCCATAAAAACTTAATGGAATTCTCCTACCTTTAGGATAGCAGCCTGAAACACCATTGACTTCACGACACTCCTCTGTGGGCTCACAGGCATTGCTCACACAGTCCAGTGTGTAGTTCCCAACACATCGACACAGCTCTGAGCAGCCATCACCAAAGACGAGTTCTCCTGGCTGGGAAAGAGAGAGGACAATATTCTGATGAATGAAAAGCTTTAACAACAGCAATATATTAATTCAAACAAGTAATATTTCAGGATTTTAATGGATATGAAAACGCTATGAAGGGAATGAAATGTTGTTGCAAGTTAGTGATACACTGCTGAATGAACCAGAGCAGCAGTCACAAAGCGCACCTCATAGTAATTGTTGCTCTCGTCCAAACAGCCACACTGGTGAAGGGGAACGCAGCGGCGACCGCGGAACACGTATCCTGGGTCACAGAAGCAGGCGCTGATGCAGGAGCCGGTACAGTTCGTGGAGGGTTTCTGGCAGCTTGGGATGCAGGCCGGACCACATTCCACATAGTGAGCGTGGGGGGGGACATGTCACTGTAGTTCAGGGAGTAGAAATACATGTCACATGATTCGATAGTTGTGAATCGATTATTCGATTTTAGATAGTAATGAGACGCACACAAGAAATTCAGTCAATGCCATTATGTTCCCATGTCAGAAAGGACACTTCTGTGTGATTGACAGTACTGACCTGGGGGTGTAGTGGTTGGAGGCTGTGCTGTGGTGGGGCTCGGAGTTGCTGTTACAAAAAAAATAAAACATGTGATCAGTGAAACAGTAACTGAACAATGTGCTATTCCTCTTCATTTGGACTGATAACAATTTGTACAGCATTGCCAATTCAATTATTTTAGGGGGAATGCCGGGTTTTTTCTTAAACTTCTATAGCTTTAGCTATGAAAATCGAGAACATTGTATATAATTATGCAGTCAAAAGTTTCTGAAGCATTTTCAGTCACAGCCATAGACTACTTATTTTAAAAATGATCCCTCCTGAATCAGAGAGAATGCTACATTTTCAATATTATGAGGGAACTGAGGGCTGAGGGGCGTGGTGAGTTTGGATAGGCGACAGCAGTACGGTGCGGGTGAAGGCACAATTTCACAGTTCAAGCTTCAAGACTCACATTAAACATATAAAATCGATATATAAGTTTAACAAATAACCCGGCGTTCCCCTTTAAGTCTTGTTGAAGTGTGTTAATTTAAGTATTCCACAAAATTGAATACCATTGTCCCAAACTGACTCCTATTTTTGTGGGAGAGAGGTAGAAGTACACTGCCTGGCCAAAAAAAAAGTCGCACACACTAATGTTTCGTTGGACTGCCTTTAGCTTTGATTACGGAACGCATTCGTCGTGGCATTGTTTCGACAACTTTATCCAACGTCACAACATTTATTTCCGTCCGGAGTTGCATACATTGAGATCTTGTATTGACGACGGGAGCGTCGCACCACTCCGTAAAGTCTTCTCCAGCACATCTCAAAGACTTTCAATGGGGTTAAGGTCAGGACTCTGGTGGCCAATTCATGTGTGAAAATGAATCCTCATGCTCCCTGAACCACTCTTTCACAATTTGAGCCCGATGAATCTTGGCATTGTCGTCCTGGAATATGCCCATTGATGGGATAACCTGGTCATTCAGTACATTCAGGTACTCAGCTGACTTAATTTTATTGCTGCATAACGTTCCTGAGCCTAGACCTGACCAATTGAAGCAACCCCAGATCATAACACTGCCTCGAGAGGCTTGTACAGTGGGCACTATGCGGGTACAACGGCGACTTTTTTTTTGGCCAGGCAGTGTATTTAACAGCAGTCAATCTGAACATTCCCGTGTGAATAAAATTTATTTTTAAAACATTGCATTTCTGTGTTTTGTAGGCATGGGGTGAAGTCAATGTGTTGTACCCAGTGCGTGACAGCCGTATTCTCCATCCTGCAGTTGGCAGGCCTGATTGGGGGCACAGGTGGTCTTGTGGCACTCGATCACTCCCTCCCCTCTGCACACACAGCGATGTGTACAGTTATCCAGATACCAGCTCTCATTCACCTGAACACACACACGAAAGGGCTTTCACTAGTACATTCCATACACATCAATTTAAATGAATCATTTCAATGTTATAACACAAGAGTTCTGGGACCCATTTATACAGGTGCATCATACAATTACTACATCCACAGTCCCAATAATGACACCTGCATCCACTACATTTTTATTGTTTTGGCTCATAATTTGTGTTTGGATAAAAGGTGAATATATATGGCATCTCGAGAGGGGGCTCACAGGGTGGTAAGAGCCTTGAGGGTCAACGCAGCCACAGTCTTTGAGAGGAACGCAGCGGTCATCGCTGAGAATGAAGCCGGGGTCACACTTGCAACCCTCCACGCAGTGCTCTCCACACCCTGGCTGTGCACCCCCACTGGACCCCACACATGTCTCTGGACACAGGCTCACACATAAGGAGTAGTGACTGTTGGGGGGGCAAACCAGAGCTGCACACAGAGGAAGGAATAAGCCACAGTCAGTGCTGATGGTGATAAATGTGCAATGTAAAAACTGTCTGTGTGTTTTTAATATTACACGTTATACAGAAGACAATCTCGAGTGTGACTGAGACTCACGGCAGAAGTCTGGCTCCCTCCATTGGTGGACAGGGGCTCCTGCGCTTAGACAGGCATATGTGAAGGCCTGCAGCTGATCACATAGGGGTTTCTGGAGCCCGTCATTGCGGCACATGTCATACACACAGCTCTGGAAATAGGGCCGTGGGTCAACCACCCTAATGCAATCCCTGGAGAAGGAGAAACACAAAAACGTCCTATATTCTCAGAGGTAATGTGAAGTGTTTCTGTGTGTTGTTAACTGTGTTTGTACACATGGAGCACATTTGAAGGACTACTTTTGTATGTTGCACACATACGTTGGAACACGGGTAGTTACGTTTATAGTTTAGCTATTCTCACCTGAAAGGCCCTTGGGTGTCATTCAATTTTCCACAATTCTCAGGTTTGGACACCTCTGCCTCAAGACTGGGGTCACAGGATGGGTCAGGTTTGTCGTCAGGCAAACACCTACAAATAATATCAGTAAAAGCTATTGTTATGTATTTTATTATTTTACTCAACAACTTTTTTCTCAGACAATTCAGACACAAGGAATGCTCACACATAGCTGAGTAATCAACAGTACAATCCACATAATTACGAAACAGATCATCGCATAAATCAGGTTTTTGCTTAGAATTACCAAATTCCAAACCATTCCTCATTCATTACATTATATATGCAATGTCTTTTTGGATACTTTGAACAATTAATTACAGCCCAGCCTAACAGCAGTTTTCATTTTAACAGTCTAGTATTACGCAAGCTCTACAGAAAACGTATTCCCAGATGGGAGTTTTCCCTTCCCGATATGTAAGTAGTACTGCTTCTAATATGCGGTTGGTCTCGCTGGCTACATACACTACTCACAAAAAGTTAGGGATATTCGGCTTTCGGGTGAAATTTCAGGATGAACCTAAAATGCACTATAACCTTTACAGGTGAAATTAATTTGACCTTCTCTAAACTTTTGAATGCACATGTCCAACTATTCAATGTTTCAGTACTTTTTGCACAACTTGCTGTTCTCTAACAAGGAGCTGAACGGCAAAATTCACAACTGGTGTTTGATCCATGAATCGACCAATAAATTTCCTGGTTCAATTAGAATTGGTATTTAAACAGTCCTCTTCATCATGCTGTTCACATTTTGACATCATGAGACCAAGACGACACCTAACAATTGATCAACAGTACCTCGCCATTGCGAGGCTTCAAACAGGATGTTCTCAGAGGGAAGTGGCCACTGAGCTTAGAGTGTCACAGAGTGTCATCAGCAGGTTGCAACAGAGATACAGAGAGACTGGAAGAGTCACAGAAAGGCATAGAAGTGGACATCCTTTGGCCACATCCCACACTGATGACCGCTTCATTGTGAACAGTGCCCTGCGGAACCGGATGATGAATGCCACTCAACTCCAGGCACATTTAAGGGAGGTGAGAGGCACCCAAGTGTCACGTCAGACCATTCGAAACCGTTTACATCAGCGTGGTCTGCGTGCTAGACGACCTGCAAGGGTACCTGACCACACCAGGCACAGGCGTCATCGTCTTGCATGGGCCAGGGAGCATTTACGCTGGACGAGGGACCAGTGGGCCTCAGTGCTGTTCTCTGATGAAAGTCGATTCACGTTGAGCAGAAATGATGGCCGCCAACGATGTTGGAGACGTCAAGGAGAGCGCTATGCATCAGCCACTGTTGTCACCAGACGACCCTTTGGTGGTGGCGGTGTTACAGTGTGGGCAGGTGTGTCTAGTTAATACAGAACTGCCCTACACTTTGTGAATGGTACAGTGACAAGCCCATACTACCTGAATAACATCATTAATCCAGTCATTGTGCCCCTGCATGAACAACACAGGCCTAATTTCATCTTCATGGACGACAATGCTCCAGCTCATCGAGGTCGCATCATTAGGGAAAGGCTGCTGGAGACTGGGGTACCTCAAATGGAGTGGCCTGCACTTTCTCCAGACCTGAATCCCATAGAAAACCTATGGGATCAGCTGACTCACCGTGTAGAGGCTCGTAACTCTGTACCCCAGAACCTCAATGACCTGAGGGCCGCCCTTCAAGAAGAGTGGGATGCCATGCCTCAGCAGACAATAAGTCGACTTGTGAACAGCATGAGACGTCGTTGTCAAGCTGTAATTGATGCTCAAGGGCACATGACAAGTTATTGAGACATTGACATTTTTGTTGTGGTATACCCACCACTGTTGTTGGCTTTTGTTTCAATAAATTGTTTGAGATGAGGAAATCACCATTGCATGCTTCTACTTAAATGCCCTACTTTCATGATACGTATAATATCACTGTAGCGTGAACTTACATTTTCCATAAATTTCACCCGAAAGCCAAATATCCCTAACTTTTTGTGAGTAGTGTATGTACGTTAGTTTTTCCACTCGAGCACTGTCTTGTCCAATATGATTTTTGGCCAATTGTTATTTTCACATTTTGAGTGCATTTCACAGACTGTAGTGCAATTGTTCATTTTGTGTTTGATGTAGGCCACAGATTTTTATTGAAGATAGAACATTTGGCAGCATCCTATTTTATTTCTATGTTATCGTACATAATATAGGCTATGGCATATATTCTTGTCACTTAGGGCATGGAAAATGCTCATTCGAATTTACTGTGCTCTGATATGTGGAAGATTAGTGTAAAATTTTCCTTGGAGTTTTCCATGAATGGCAACGTAAAAAAGAAGTTAAAAAAAAAATCGAAAAAAAAAGAAAAATGCGATCCCCAGGTAAAAGTATATATACTGGAGAGTATAGGTAAAAATGATGTTTTATTGAGGCACAAGAGTGAATGATTAGGCTACATATTTAGGTATATGTAACAATGTGATATCGATGTTTTTTTCTTAAAACATCAGTAGGGGCAAATGTATATGCTTCATAATGGACAAAACACATTTTATTCATTTTATGACATGTTTTGGATAGGGTTTAGGACCCATAGATATCTACCCCTTATAATGATGAAAAGATAGTAATTCCCACTTGAAAATGATGCAAAAGTTAGTTTTATGAGCCAAAACTGTTAATTTGTTGTTAAATATATAATTATTTTATTCATTATTTTTTATTTAGCAGTGCATAATTTCGGCATTTGGATACATTTGGAGCCACAAATGGACAACAGGGTACACTGCTTACATTTTGCATCATAAATCTTTGTAGCTCTACATATCATCCTCAGATTTTGCACACTTGAGGATATGGAGTTTATGATCCAAGAAATGAACAGATTTACCTGTTTCACATATGTAGCTCTCAGTATTTAGTTGCAAACTAAAGAAAAACAATTTATTTTTGCATTTTTCCAAGGTTTCTTTGCATTAGTGGCACTTTATTTTGACTTAAATTATGCAAATAAGCAAATCTAAGTTCGTATTGTAAATGGTACACCTATCTTGTTAAGCCATTTACCAAGTTTCTGTGATGCTCACACCTGGAGTTATAAAGCCTTAAACAGCACCCCGAAATAGGTGAGAATTTACCAAATTTGCCATCTGCGTGAAGGGGTCGAGATTCACATAGAAATATTGGAGAAGAAATATGCAAAGAAACATACGTGTCATCCTCATCATCCTCAGTTTGCCAGCTGTTGCCAAACTGGTCTGCGTTCCCAGCCAGTGAACCATTTGGCTTGGTGAAGTCATTGTCAGGGTTTCCATCATAATCTCCACACAAACCACACATCTGGTGAAAGTAGGAGCTGAGAGAGAAGGACAAATGGAGGAGAATTCTTCAGATCGACCGGAATTAATTCATGAGAGAAATTTTAGGATTTCCCTCCCAAGGCTGACTCTTTGGCCTCCTCCCACAGTATGGTGTAAGTGAAGTTGTCGAGCGGATTGCACTCCTACACACCTGGGGACTGAGATGTGTGTATAGTGGTTACCATCCCATCGTACTGTGAGACCGAAAGGGGTCTGCACGGTGACATACTGCCCAGCCAGGGAGATATATATCAGGGGAGAAGGGGAGTGAGGGAGGGACACACGCAGTCCATTGACCTGTAAAAGGAGAGGAGGAGACGGTGAGAGAGAGCACAGATTAGAGCAAGGAGACATTACACAACTGGGAAAATTTTGGGTTTGATAGAGCTCCTGAATATCCAGTTATTATTGTAAGTAAAGAATGTCTCCTTTGTTGAACTCTGAATTTTCACTGACCAGAGTCCGCCTGCTCTTCATCAGAGTGACAGTGACTCCACTGACGGTGACGTACAGCTTGCGCAGGTATGAAACGCCTGCCACGCCCCTCTCCTCATTCTTCCCCTCCACTGAGAACCAAGGAGCTGAAAACCCAGCATACACATACAGCACAGATCATATACAGTGTACTAGTGGCAGTGCAGCTTCCCTTTGAGTCGGGATATACAGGCGGTGGACAAAATATCGGAAACACCAGAAACGGAACGAACTGTTTTTCATAAAACAGCTGCCATATGTTTGCTCCCATTTCTCTTACCAATATTGTCTACACTCTTTTATGACTGGCATGCCATGTATACATTTCAGTTTGTCTTATTCTTTTTTATTAGCTTGATAATGAATCATAATTAGCCACTAATCATATTATCATCAAATAATACTAATTCATCAATTAAATGTTGCTTTTTTGTCACTTTAGAGCTAATGTAGAATAAAACTGAAAGCATTTTGTTCCATAACAACCGGAGAGGTGCATCTCTGCACAGCTGTGGGGAGTGAACACACTCTGCTCAAATTGAAGTGAACAGCTGAATAAAATAGATCATTGAAACTGGTCTAGAATCCAACACTTGCACGTAACAGAAGTCACAAATATGGCCCAAAAGTTTATCACTAATCACATTCCACTGTTCTGATTTCTTCTTAGAAATTTATTGAAGTGTACTCCGAAAACAGCAATTTATGATTTATTAGCAAGAAGAACAAGTCATCATATAAAATATACACAGGGTACAATATTCACAAAACAGCATAGATAATCAGGTTAGGAACAGAGGTTGAGGTTCTGTGTAACAAATGTGGCAGGTGTTTTATGTTTTCTGGAAAACTGGTGTTTCCGATATTTTGTCCACCCCCTGTATGTCTCTGCTCTGTGGGCGCCTGCAGGTCAGGTGGTTTGTAGCTTCACCATTCATAGCACCTCAACAGCAGTGAAGGGGCTTGAATGCTTTAGAGTTTCTCTTGAATTTTAGGAGTGCAGTACCTGTGTGTTTTGGCAGCTCCTAGCCAGAGTATAGGTGCAGGTTCCCATGAAGCTATAGTATTTCCCATCAAAAGTTCTGTAATGTGGGTCTCCTGAGATGTAACAGTCCTTTGTACCTGCAAAGAGAGAGATGGTGTTATATATTTAAATGTTTTTTTAACACATGGTGTAACTTAAATCCATATCATTTGATGAGTTTGCATGATAACTGGGAATACTTACTTAAGGGGGTAGCAGCCCAGCTCTCCATTCTGCAGTCCACAGGCTTGCTGGGGGGGACACTCTCCTGACCCCGCACTTCACATATCCTCCCTCACACGTGCACTTCAGCTCACAGACCTCAGTGTAGAACTCTTCCCCTGTCTGAGAGAAAAAGGCATCAGATTTGAGGGGGGAGTGTAAGGTTCAGAGAACCAAATGCGACCGATAAGGATTTCTAAAAACGTATCCAGAAAGATACGCTACAAACGCAGAAGTAGCCGCACAGGACGGAGATAACACAGGATCGGGAGCAAAACTTCCCTAGCACAAGGCAAAACAAAGCAACCTCAAAAACTGAGGTGATCTCGATAAACAGCGAGAATAACTAACAAAAGAACCTCACACACTAAATAATTAGGCGTAACAAGAGGTAATGAAACAAGCAAAACTCGATAAAACTCGAGTGAAGGAAAAGAACAGAAAATAAAACTTGTTATTCAGAGCTCTTGTGGAACACAAAAGATAACAAGTAACAAGAATAAAGGTGTCATGGGTAGTGGCTTGCCTCTGTCGTTTCTGTGATTGTTTTCCTGATTGGGCGTCGTCTGATGCTCTATCGGATTTTTTCTGCCTCCGTCCCCGGTGTTTGGATCTCGCCTGTCATTATCTCCGACACCTGTGTTCGGTTTCCTTCGGCTATATATACTAGCTCTTACTTCCGCCTTTCCCGGTGCTTCTATATTGTCGTTGCCCACTTGACTATGAAGCCGGTATAATGTATAGGAAGTTCGGGTCACTGCATTTCTGCTTGGCCTTAATATAGCCTACAGAGACACAGCTATTTCGACGAGTGATAGGATTAGATTTTCTGGTTTTCTGTCCTCTCGTCGATTCCTTTTTTTTTTGCCTGCAGCCTGTTTATCTTCTTTTCAGCACTTTAGCCTACAGAGCTGTAGATACAGGCTTGCTATTCTGTTTGTTCCTTTTCTGTTTTCTCTACCTCTTATCTACACAGATTAATTAGTGAGTGAGGTTCTTTTCTTTTATTGTTTCTCGCTGTATTTTCGAGATTCGCCTCCGTTTGAGGTTGTTTTGTGTTGGCCTTGTGCTAGGGAAGTTTTGCTCCCGCTTTTTCCGTTTTCCTAATTCCCTGGTGCGGTTTAATTCCGCTTCTGTGGCGTGTCTATTTTTAGATACGCTTTCTGAATCCTCATCTGTCGCCGTTTTGGTTCTCTAAACTTCTAAACCAAACCTGACAAAAGGATAAAGAGAAAGATTGGAAATAAAAGGGAAAACCAATCTAAACCTAATTCTCTAACCGGACTTGCTGATTTCTTATTCATACAAACCAGAAATGCAGCGACCAAATTTCCTATACCTTAACGACATTGTTGTCAACATAGCATAGTCAATATCGAAGTGTCGAAAGGTGGAAGTGCTGAGCTAATATATAGTAAGCAGGAAATCTAAAACAGGTGAAAGAGATCATTGCCGGGCAAGATTCAAACACCGGAACGGAGGCGGAAAACATCTGATAGAGCGTCCCAACGATGCCAAAAAGAAAACCGAACGCAAGAAACAGCAGAGGCTGGTAATAACCATGACATCAGGTAGGTAGAAAAGCTATTGTCCAGATACTGTAGAGATAGAGAGAATACATTTTGAAGAAGCAAAAAAGAAAACATTCCAGAAATGCACGAAAAGAGTGACATTGTGAAATCACAGGCTCGACAGAAAGGCGATTATTCACCTGGTAGTATTGCCCACTGAAGTGACACCCCACATGTCTCCTGTTTTATACACTTCCCAGAACTGGAAACATATCCAGTGTCACACACACACCCCTCTGCACATGGTCCACTGCACTGTCCTGGGCTGGGAATGGAGCAGGATGGGGGGCAAGGTGGGGCACAAGCCTCGTAGTGACTATTAGCGGAGCAGGGAAGAGCTGGGGTACAGTGAGATTAGGACGAAGAGGAAAAATAATTATGAGCCATGCGATGATATTTAAACATTTCAAAGAATTTATTTTGTCGCACTTGTGTGAGAAATGTTTTTTAACTACATAGAGTTTTTTTGCAGTGAATGACTCCAGGAACTCAATACTTTAGAAAGAAAAGCCACATTTTAGAAAGCAAAATAGTGGATTGTGCTGATTAATAACAATGTAACTCATTTTGATGAAGTAGGAAGAAACTCACGACAGAAGGTACTGTTTCTCCATGGCCCAACGCTCACGTTGCGGTCCTGACACTCGTTGACATAGGACTCCAGTGCTTCGCACAGTGATGTTTGAGCCCCATCCAGTGCACACATGTCAAAGAGACAGTCCTTGAAGAAGTCCTGCACCCAGAGAACAGTCAGATTACTGGAGCTGCTTGTAGCCTATAGGCCCAGAGCCTCTTTCACTCAACTCATGGTGCATTGTGTTTCCCAAACAACTAGAGTTGTAATATTGTCACGGAAAAATACGGTGTGTGATAGTGAATGAACAACTCACGTTGGGGTTGACTCTCGGATGACAGATGGCAAAGGGTCCCTTGGAATCCAATAACATGCCACAGTAGGCGGGACTCTCGTACATATCCTGTTGATCGTCAGTGCATTCTGGGATTGTCTCATTGGGCTTGTTGTTGCAGCTAAAATAATAAAGTTATAGAAACATCATACATGCGGATGACACAAAAACATTTGTGATGCTGCCTGTTAATTACAGAATATCTCACTTTGTGTCAGAGTTCCAACTGTGTCCAAAGTCATTGGCATTTGTGACTAGCTGACCAGAGGGTGTGCGGAAATCATCCTTCGGGTTTCCGTTGTAGTCTCCACACAGCCCACACATGCTGTTCTTGTAACTGAAAAAAATATAAACATATCGAGAAAGTTAAAATGATACACTCAAATATATTAAACATGAGGCTCAAAATCTTCAAGGTTTTCACTCTGTTGGCTGATAATTTAACATCTCCTTGTGTCTGAGGCAGATTTCACTCATGCCACTGTTGGACACTCACTCGCTGGTCACTTTAATGTCCATGTAGTGGTTTCCATCGTATCGCACCGTAACACCAAATACTGCAGCCACAGTGTAGTGTCTCCCCGACTTGTAGACAGACACGCCCTCAGCTGGGGTCACAGGCAGGTTCACTGTGGTCCGATTCACCTGAAGAAGGAGGTCACAGAGAGGGCTTAAGATATGGGCTTGTTGTTTGACTGTGATTTAAGCACAGCGATAAGCGGTTTTACTGTTGGTTTCATTAAATACTTTGATTTGACATAGATTGAAAAATGAATACAATAGAATAGATGAATACAAAAAAAAACGGTTGTTCAGGTGTGAAACACTAAAATGTTCATGAGCTGTGTTTAATTAGTCAGGCATTGTGGTGTGTTACAGCGCATGAGCTGCATAAAATAAGAAAATATGTATATACTGGTCTCCTAGTTTTTCTGCACTTTACATTATTTACTAACAGTCTCACACTGTCAACCTCTTTCATATCCTCCTTGTGTGTTTTGCTCTCTTTCTCCATCACTGTCTCTGTTTTCTCCAGTTTCCTACTCTCTTTTCCTCTCCAACTCTTTCTTCTTACCTGCACAATTCCCCCCTTCAGCACTGACACCACCACTCCGCATGTGTGCACATGCACTGCTTTGACATAGGTGATAGAGAGCCTGTTGAAGCGATGCTCGTTATCAGCATAGACTGAAAAGGGTGGGGTCAGGGTGCTGTTGCAGGGCTTTGCCATTAGGTAGCTGCAGTTGCCCATGAAGTCATATCGTCGGCGGTCAAACGTGGTGTAGTGAGGGTCGCTTGACGCTATGCAGGTGGAGGTGCCTACATTGGAAAACAAGATTGGGTCCAGTGTAAGTAGTAAAGGGGAAGTACTGGGTGAAAGACAGGCAAATAGACTGGAGATTTCTGGATGGAACGGAAATGGGGAAAAACAATGTAGAGGACTTGATCAAAATATTGACTTCCATAAAAACTTAATGGAATTCTCCTACCTTTAGGATAGCAGCCTGAAACACCATTGACTTCACGACACTCCTCTGTGGGCTCACAGGCATTGCTCACACAGTCCAGTGTGTAGTTCCCAACACATCGACACAGCTCTGAGCAGCCATCACCAAAGACGAGTTCTCCTGGCTGGGAAAGAGTGAGGACAATATTCTGATGAATGAAAAGCTTTAACAACAGCAATATATGAATTCAAACAAGTAATATTCAAGATTTGAATGGATATAGTTGTGAAAACAGTTTGAGGGGAATGAAATGTTGTTGCAAGTTAGTGATATACTGCTGAATGAACCAGAGCAGCAGTCACAAAGCGCACCTCATAGTAATTGTTGCTCTCGTCCAAACAGCCACACTGGTGAAGGGGAACGCAGCGGCGACCGCGGAACACGTATCCTGGGTCACAGAAGCATGCGCTGATGCAGGAGCCGGTACAGTTCGTGGAGGGTTTCTGGCAGCTTGGGATGCAGGCCGGACCACATTCCACATAGTGAGCGTGGGGGGGACATGTCACTGTAGTTCAGGGAATAGAGATACATGTCACATGATTCGATAGTTGTGAATAGATTATTCGATTTTAGATAGTAATGAGATGCACACAAGAAATTCAGTCAATGCCATTATGTTCCCATGTCAGAAAGGATACTTCTGTGTGATTGACAGTACTGACCTGGGGGTGCAGTGGTTGGGGGTATTGGTGTGGTGGGGCTCGGAGATGCTGGGACAAAATAAAAACATGTGAACAGTCGAACAATGTAGTCATCCTATTTTTTTGGCATAACTTATAAACTGGTTTTGGACTCTTATAGCAATTAGTACAGCATTTTAGGGGGAGGGTTTAGCAGTAGTCAATGCTGGTGCTGCAATATAGAAAATTTTCACGTACTTTTATCAAAATGTAAATACTTTTTCAGAATTTATTAAATGACCATTGATGGATGCACTTAGATTAAATAAGTTAAAGCATTGTATAAAAACTATGTATTTGTGACAAATATTGTCTAGACATTTGCCAAATATCACAGTGTACATGGAAATGTATTCTTTACTTATTTTATGGTTTTATGGACCTTCTTACCTTGGCAGTATGTGATGCATACGCTGTCTACAGCGATGTCTGTTTTATCTGTTTCTCCATAAATACCTTGAATCACAAACTGAGATATGTACACAGATGCATTAGTACACCCTATTTATTGACATTCATATATATGATGAGGAACCTTGAACCAATACGGAGACTGACACCTGACAATGAGACGCACATTAAGACTTACAGTGCTACACCCCCCTCATGGTAACTATAATATTTATTATCCACTTAGCATTTTTCTCACACATGATAGAATGTGATGAAATACACTGCCAGTCAACCAGTGCCAACCATTCACCTGGACTTCTTCCATGCCAATATATTGAGGCTCTGCTTTCTTCCAATCTTCTCCCAGATTCCCTCTCAATGTGAGTATAGGGGCTCCCAGGTTTCCTCCTGCAGAGATGGAAAAGCAGTCCACAGGCTTATTTTGATTGACAGTTGCATTCCAATTGAACAAATTGTCGGGGAAGTGAGATTCTGTTTAAAATGGCAATTTACAAATCCTGCCGTTTAACAGCTTACACCCATGTTTAATGTTCAACACTCTGAATACAGAGCACAAGTGGCATCAACAGATAAAACCCCTCACTTCTCCAACTTGTAAAATAGATCTATTTGATTACATGTTTTTAAATATTAAAAATGCAATGACTAAATTGATAGGTAGAGAAACCTGTTGGATCAACCATTATCAAAACATACAACTCACAACCAGAATAAAATTAGAGATTTTTAAAATTACAAGTGTTCAATGTCTGATCTAAAGAGAAAGGTTCACCTAACTTTTAAACAATTAATGTTACAGACATAGAGAAATTACTGTCACAAAATAAATTCTCTCCCAAGGCTGTCATGGTTTTGACCCTGTTTGCCTATGCGGTCGTTCTCCTTGGTGGCCACGCGAGGGCGCTGCCCATTTGGTGGATGCTTGCTCCGCCCTGCTGAGTATTCGGAGCTTCGGTTAAGCGTTTACACCTGTTGCGTGGTCACCTGAGAGTTATATAAGCCTACCGTTTCCTTTATTCGGGGCTTCGACATTAATTGTTTATTGTTATGTACTGTGGTGTTATTGTTGGCTGTGAGTTCTCGTACCATTTTGGCTACTCGCCTATTTTTAGCGTCTCTTTTTAGAGGCAGGGCTTATTTCTTACTGGCTTGGTAGTTGATTATCTCGTAGAAGTTTGGGACCGTAAATATCTGCTCTATTTTGCCTTGTTGGTGCTTTTTCTCCGTGTATGGAGTTTTGGGCGATTCTGTTCAGAACTGTAGTTCTGCTCGCCCTTCGGCACATGTCTTCCCATTGGGAGATCAGGCGTTTTGCTTCTATTTAGTTTCTTAGCTCTTAGAAGTATAGAGTAGTAGTTTCTCTGTTCCATTTTCGCCTGTTTGGTTTTCTTACTGAGAGACCTGGCGCTTTTGCTTCTACTCAATTCCGTGTTACTGTGAGCCAGTAAGTAGCCTTGGTACGTATTTCCCTGTTTGGTCTCCTTCTCGTGGACTACGTCTCCTTTGTTGTGAGCCAGGGTTTTTATTTGTATTTGAGAGGCTGTCGTGCTATTAAGTTTGCGTAGGTCTTTTGTTGCAGCCGTCCTATACTCCCTAACTACCTGTGGGACGATTCTCTCCGGGTGTTAGCCTCCTAGTTTATGGAGCTTGGGCTATGTTGTGGACGTGTTTGTGTTTGACTGCGTGTGTTTTTAAAATAGCCTCGGAACTTTAAATCTCAGTTCCTGTTCGTCTCGTTACATTTCACCTTATTGAGAGGCTGTCGTGCTATTAAATTTGCGTAGGTCTTTTGTTGCAGCCGTCCTATACTCCCTAACTACCTGTGCGGGACGATTTTGTTGGGAACTGTTGTTCTAGTTTCGTTCTCCGGGTGTTAGCCTCCTAGTTATATGGAGCTTGGGCTATGTTGTGGACGTGTTTGTGTTTGACTGCGTGTTTTATTAAAATAGCCATGGAACGTTAATCTCTGTTCCTGTTCGCCTCGTTACATTTCACCTTACTGAGAGGCTAGGGCGGTTGTTCCAATTTGAGCTTGCTTTAGTCTATGGATGGTAAAGTTATGGGACGACGGTGCTCCGTCGGCTCACCTGTAAAATGTTTCTCTCTCGGGAGATCGGGTGTTTACCCCTTTGTTTTCTGTATTGGACTGCGAGCCTATTAATCCCGCCAGGGAACGTTAAATCTCTGTTCCTGTTCGCCTCGTTACATTTCCTCATAGAGAGGCAGGGCGCTTATTTTCTATTAATCTCGCGTTGGTCTAGCCAGTAAATGTCTGGTGCTGCCTGTCCTGTTCGTTCCTTTTGGCGCATTTCTCCTTTCATGGAGTTTGACGATTTTGTTTGGAACTGCTGTTCTTTTCGTCTTTTGGCGCATGTCTTCCTATACGGAGGATTGGGCGATTTTGTGGACACGTTTGTGTTTGACCGCGAGTTTGAGTAGCCTGGAACGTTGGATCTGTTCCTTTCGCCTCCGCTATTAGGCTACTCATTCTATCGTATTATTTTGCAGTGTTTGTTTGTGTTTTATGTTTGTCTTTACGCTACTCGCCCGTTCTTATTTGTCTCGTTTCCGAGACAGGGCGCTTATTTATTTCTGGCTGTTTTTATCCCTGTCTTTACGCTCTACTTGGCGTTTGACAGTTAGCCGGTTAGTAGCGTCTCTAGTGGTGTTTGTGTTCCTTATCTTGTCTCCTCCCTTATCTGCGGGTATCCCGCCTTAGTGGCCTAAGGGCTTAATGAATCCCCTTGCTGCGTTTGGCTCCTCCCATCACACACGTCACGCCCCATTACAAAGGCAATCCCCAGAATATCCAAAAAATCCACCAAAAATCAACAGACAGTAGAATATTTAAAAAAAAAAAAACAGGGGTGAAATGTGAAATGCCAGACAAGCTGTAAGGCCAAGAATGTAAGACTAAGCACCATGATATTATTGCCAAAATATTCACGGTTTTAGCCTCTTTTTAACTGAAGTGTTCTGAGGTAACTCAGCTCAGCCATTGAATACCTCTACAAAAATTGATATTTAGTCCTGCTTTTAACAATAGAGGTGATAGTTATGGGAAATAATTGTTAAGTACATCCAGTAGGGCAATCTCTACCTTTCAGACAAAATATTACATCCATGTGACAAGGCCAGTCTTACCACGCTGACCTCATCTTAAAACTGGAGCTGCTTCAAAAAATGTAAATTCCAAACTGACAGGCCTCAACAATCATTATCTACATAGACATTACTACTTTCAATTGATGATTTCAGTTGACTGTCACAGATTGTCATTCAGTCTCTATATAAAAAATGAAACCAGAATCCTTTTGGTATTCTGTGGCCATGCACGGTCCTGACTGCAATAGCTTTGTGTTCTGTGTATCTTCAGCTAATAAAACCAACCAGGAGAGGAGACACCATGTCTCAGACAGATAACAGGCAATCCATTTTGGCTAGAGAAGTTCAAGCTTCATCCAAAGTTCATATTACATGGTGTTATGGGGTGTTGAATGTATTAATTGCATATAGGAGTGCATATAGGGACATCAGGTATTCGTCTGCAGCTCAGTTGCCAGGAGATGATAGAAGTTTGTTAAATTTTGTTAAAACCTGGTGGGATAAATGCAATTTAATGCGGCATTCCCCTTTCCTGAGAGACAGGTATGTGGTCATGGCCAATGGACTTTTTTATTATTATGCATTTTTGATATACCAATAATAATATTTCACATTGTAATCTTTATGTTTTTATGCATGTTTTGTGCACGCCCCAGTGTATAACAGACAGGAGGAGGGCATACGTGCGTTGTGCACATGCCTATGTGGACCCATATTACTATCTTAATATTGCGCCATTAAAATAACATTTAAACAACTGCGACATGACGTAAGAGCATGTTTGTGGTGGTTTTAGCACAAACGCTTTCTGATGCCTCAAAATAGCAATACGCCAAAAATTTGCCTGGCCACACCTCATCTTAAGACCAACACGCTCAGTTCAGCGCAAGTTTACTTGCTATTTAAACAACGTGAGCATAGCACGGTAAAATGGCAACTGCTTCGGTCTGAAACTAGCAAAGCACTTGCATTTGGGTTAGCGCCGCTTAGCGCCGAGAGTAAGATAGAGCCCATTGGGTCTTACCAACTGTGGCAGCATAAACGTTGATTTTCATATTGGTGGAAGTGCCATACATGTAGTAGTGGAAGGAGAGCTGGAGACATCCTGTAGAGGAGACAGATGGACTCCAAAGCTCTGCAGTTGCACCTGGCACACTGGACATGGAGTCTAACAGCACGTACCAGCCAACTGCAAACAGAGAAAACCAGGATTTATGTATGTAGATATATACTGTACTGTATTCATTCACTGTCACTTAAGTTTTTTCCCGACCAAAACTGTTATACCAGCCTATACATAATTCAACTCAACATCCATACTGCAGGCAATGCTCAGGGGAAGAGAAGAATAAACATGTGACATGTGGTGCCATCAGAGCTAATGCATTTACAGCCTGGTTTGGAGAAGTCATCTACAGGTCCTGTCCCTTCTGTGGGAGTTGGCCCAATCCACTGCTCCCAGCCCATGATTCTAGGATCATTCTCCAATGTCCAGCCACATAGGTCATCGAAAGTGTCAAAGTCACATTCAAACAAACACCCTACAATGACAAACAAGGTGTGTGTGTGTCAGCATGTTGAATTATCACACAAATTTGAAAGACTGGTTGGAAGGTACTATTGCTGAAGGACTAATATCACATAGAATCAATGTCTGGTACAGACTGACTTTTCCCATTTTGGCAGTTAACAAGACCTCAGCAAGGGTTTTGTCAAGAGTCACATACCAGGGCAAGCTCCCTCACTGATGACAATGTTATCCAAAGCTGTGTCACATGAAGATGTAAGCCCACGCGTTGCCACAAATACAATCTGGAGGAACATAAATACAATCATATTCAGCTTGATTTTTCTGGGGTTTTAACTACACCTGTTTATCGAATTCAGCAATGGCAAACATTAATATTATCAACTCTCAAACAAATCAACATCTGCACTTGTGTAAAGACTGACATTCTACAGATTCACACACACATATATACATAACTGCACTTTTGACACTGCTGATGTTATTACACAATAAGGAAAGACTCACATTGACCGTCTGCCCCTGGGGTCTAGGCACAGTCACAGAGCCTCCAAGCCATGAGGGACTCTGGAACCCCACTCTCTCCCATATGTTCTCCTCTATGTCAGGCCTTTTGATTAACACTGCCAGTTTGTTCCTTGTATCTGTCCCATACATGTAGTACTTGAACTGGACGCACATTTGGACAGGGCCTATGCCCAACGAGGGGCTGATCAGACGGGCTATCTGTCCATTTGCAACGTTGTCACATTCGTGGTAAATGTAGAATCCACCTGCGGATTAATTAAGCAGAATACGGAGGTGGAGAGCACAAAAGGGAGGATGAGAAGAGAGAGACAATTTCAACACCTGAAGACATACTACCTGTGTGTTAGAGTGTGAACCTCATTGGTTGATGTATTAGTATAGCGCCTGTGATCAGATGATGATGAGCACATAAAAGACTGCTAATTTGAAAATAGTTTCATTTTAGCTATACAATGATCCCCTTAACAGTCTTCCATGTGCAAAAGAAGGTGCCCAGAATGATCACTTATTACAGCATATTGACTTGCAAATAGTCACAATCTTCCAATTAATTTCGCAATCAAATCGTGATACCGTGCCCAAAAAATGTTTTTCATTAAAAGGGTAGTCCATTGTAATTAACTTTTAGGCCAATATTTTAGAATTTCTGAAAAGTTTCAGCAATTTTCCAACCTTTTCCCTGTTGCAATAGCTGCTATGAGCATGGACGCTGTGAACTCTGCAAAATGCAATTCAATGACATCACTGAATTGCATTTCTGAAATTTCTATATGGAAATTGACAGGAGAGTCATTTGCAAAACACGCCTAGAATTTTTGTATCATAATATCACCAGAATAAATGTGTATCCACGGTTGTTTTTTTCTAATTTTATGTAGTTACATTTTGTATGTTGGAAATATTAAAGGGTAACCACACTCACTTTTTTCCCGCTGTAAACATGTTTGTATGCCTACCTTATAATGAAACTTATTCATGTATTTCGTTATTTCAACAATTCTGAAATAATATTGTATATCATAAGAAACTGGTAGAAAAGCGTCTTTGTGCTGCCCCTAATGGTTGAAATTTCCTTTCTGCTCCCCACACTGCCCCCGTCCCAATCATGATGTCAGAGTACCTCTTTGAAGGTACCTCTACGTCATATGGATAATTGTTGTCACCCACAACGGAAACAGGGAAAATAAGATATCGAGAGTCTTTTGATGTTGTTGGGTCACAGACATCAGGAAGTCATGGCATGCAAAGATATGCGACCAAATATAAAAAATTATTACTTTATTCAATATATAAATGCAGGGGTACCAATAATTGTGGCCAACGTGGTTTTGTTAAAAATAATTACTTCTTGATGAGATCATTTTTTCAGTGTGAGATTAAGCTAATTCACCAAACGGTGAATTTTTTATAACCCTTTTTACTCATCTTTACCAGGGGTACCAACAAATTTGAGCACGTCTGTATTTACATGGTAATTGTAGAGAACTCTAGAGGTTATTGAAAAGCTATTGAAAACATTTTTCTTTTTTGATATTGGGAAACCCAACTGTCAAACTGTTTACATTAAGTTACATTTCTACATATTTACAGTATTAAAACTTTGATATAACTAATAGTATCTGTAAAAATGATTACATATTTGGTTGCCAGATCAATGTTCTCCAATTCACATTAAAATGTATGCCCCCTGAAACTCATATGGCTCTATCTAGCCATTTATGTTTGCAAGGCCCTTTACAAATCTTAATTTGTAATATCATAATAAACAATAATAATACTTATAATACTGATGTACTATTTATGTACGTACTGTAGCTGTGTTTTCATTATGGCTGAGTACTCACTTCCATCAGGGTAGTCCCCATCTGGACCAGTGCCTGGGGTGGGAGAGGGACCTCTATGTCGGGTCCAGTCACCATTGTCTGCACTATCCTGGTGAAATTGGCAGAAAGGAGTGGTGACATTGTTGAAGTCACAGGAGCTCACAACTGAGGAAGATGAGAAACAAATGTTGGGGTGTTAGGATATCATTAAGATAATGCATACAAGAAACAAGCAGAAATAACACTGGCACCAAAAAAAGCAACCATCGTCACTCACAGGTATTGAGTGGGGCAGCCCTGCAGCCTGAGTCTAATGCTGTTGATTAACTAACTTACTTTTCTACTACATGAAGACATATAAACTCAAGGTTCCCTACAGAACTTTGATAAATTGCCCACCCTCCTTGGAATGGATATAATGTATGTAGTACTGGCACCCTAGCATATTGTGGCCTGACATATCCTGATATACAAAATTGCTGTAATAGCTATGAGGTTGTTGGCTTTGGAAAGACATGATACGGCAGTATCAGTAAAGCCTGCTGATTTCAGTTAAATTGATACAGAGCTTGCCAATATAATGTTTTAATGATTTTATTGCTTTTTTGATTGCATTGTGCCACAATATTTTTTTCATATACTGTAAGTAGCTGTGCTGATGGCTAAGCATGTTATACACAGCTCAGGGGAAAGGTCCATTTCATTCCAAGGCCAAGTTTATCACGTTGCATCGAGTGAATTGGCAAAAATGCCAATCCATGTTATGGGTGTGTATTGGGATGTGTGCAGTATATTTATCTTCTGTCCCAGGATGTCATGTGATTTCCTCCAGGGTATGATCTGAACAGCTTTACCTTTTAGTCCTACTCGCATGTTTCAACTGACTGTCAACTTACCAGCTCCCATGTTTGTAGATATTGCTTTGCCATAACTGTAGAACAGGATAAACAATCTTAGTGTGCGACAAACAGCTGTGGGCTGACAAAATAAAGGTTTTCACGGAGCATGTTATATCACCTGTAAATTTCTATTTCACAAATACATGACACTGACCTGGGTTTAGTGTAAAGGTAGCAAAACAAAGAATGGCAGATTTTTTAATTCTAAAAAAAACGCCTGACAGATATTCACCAGTGCAGAAATGCTCTTGTAGAAGGTTCATGAATAATGAAATATATGCAATGGAATGCCATCTCACTGATAGGTTTATGTTTATGTTAATTCCTATTTAATATCATATAAGATTCGATTAACAAACACAGGAAACAGTATCAACTAAAGTGTACTTACAGAGCTTTGTCTGAAACCTTTTTTATACAGTGACTGCTGATGTACAGTTAGTTTTGTTACTATTGTACAAACCCCAATTCCAGAAAAAGTTGGCACAGTATGTGAAATGCAAATAAAAGCAGAATGCAGTGATTTGTAAATTCTCTTTTACATATATTTAATTGAAAACAGTACAAATTAAATACCTTATCAAATTTATTGATTTTTGTAAATATACGCTAATTCCGAATTTGATGCCTGCAACACGTTCCAAAAAAGTTGGGACATGGGAACCATAATACTGGGAAGGTTGTGGAATGTTCGAAAAACACCTGTTTGGAACATTCCACAAGTAAACAGTTGAATAGGTAACAGGTGATGCTATCATGATGTGATGCTAAAGGAGCATCCACGAAGGCTCGGACGTTTACTAGCAAGGATGGGTCGAGGTTCGCCACTTTGCGAAAAACTGTGTGAGCGAATAGTCCAACAGTTTAAGAACAATGTTTTTCAACACATGATTGCAAGAAAATGAGGGATTTCACCATCTACAGTCCATAATATTATTAAAATATTCAGAGAATCTGGAGAAATCTCCACACATAAAGGGCAAGGCCAAAAACCAATATTGAATGCCCATGACCTTCGATCCCTCAGACGACACTGCATTAAAAACAGACATGTTTTTGTAATGAATATAACCAGATGCGCTCGGGAATACATTGGAAAACTGTTGTCAGTTAACATAGTTTGTCGCTGCATCTACAAATGCAAGTTAAGACTCTACTACACAAAGCATAAGGCATATATCAACAACATCCAGAAACGCCACCTACTTTTCTGGGCTTGAGCTCATCTGAGATGGACTGATGCAAAGTGGAAATGTGTGCTGTGGTCTAACGAGTCCACCTTTCAAATTGTTCTTGGAAATAATAGACGTTGTTCTCCGGGCCAAAGAGGAAAAAGACCATCCCGATTGTTACCAAGGTACAAAAGCCAGCATCTGTCATGGTATGGGGGTGTGTTAGTGCCCATGGCATGGGTAACTTGCACATCTGTGAAGGCACCATTAACACTGAAGGGTACATATGCAGACAACGTCTTTTTCAGGGACATCCCTCCTTATTTCAGACAATGCCAAGCAACATTCTGCATGTGTTACAACAGCGTGGCGTCAGCCTGCCTGCAGTCTAGAACTGTCTCCCATTGAAAACGTGTGGCGCATTATGAAGCGCAAAATACGACAACGGAGACACCAGACTGTTGAGCAGCTGAAGTCTTGTATCAAGCAAGAATGGGAAAAAATTCCACTTTCAAAACTACAACAATTAGTGTCCACAGTTCCCAAAAGATTACTGTGTGCTGTTAAAAGGAAAGGTGATGTAACACAGTGGGAAACATGTCCCTGTCCCAATTTTGTTTGGGACGTGTTGCAGGCATCAAATTTAGAATGAGCGTATATTTACAAAAAACCTACTGTATGGTCTATTCTGCAGCAAAGGGCACGGTACCTCCCTGATCTCTGATCAAAGTAGCCTATAATTTCATGTAGACTACATTATGCACGTAACACATTTTGCTGGAAATTTAAACCCTACACATATTTATTGATCTAGTATTCCACAAATACCACTGACATTTTTTCCATATGTAATTAGCATTGCCTAAGATTAAATTCAACTTTGTGCCTACCTGTTATTTTGGTCTCTTGCTGTATATGATCCACTTATCCAGGTGAGAATTAACATGAATTTGATTTTATCCATGGCTAACTCAGAGAGAGTGAGTTAGCTGGAAAGAAGACAGAATGGACCTGAGGTCAAGCTTTTATAGAACAGAGAGGAGGAGGGGGTGTCAGTATTTTATCACTTTTCCTCATGCTATTTTTCACAGTGTCTTGCAAAATGATCAGTGAATCATAACTATCACAGATAGTGACAGGGGCGTGTTCTGAAGCCAGTTATTCTATAGCATGTACTGTACAACTGCAATACATAGGAAGGTGTGTCTGCTGGTAAATGGTAGAATTGCTTAACCTGTATAAAGGCCATTGTGAAATAGCTTTTGTGCTTTTGAAACTTCCAAACCTGCACCCTTATTGGAAAGTACTGTGACCAAGACTCAGTCAAGTCCTGACATTTTTCAGTTAATGTATGTCTAAGGGAAGTGACAAATACATCGACTGAAGGTGTTTAGGTGTTGTCCTTCATTCATATCAATTTGATGCTGCAAATCCAGGTTAAAACACCACCCAGGACCTGGACGTACTTTTGTTTAGAAAAATACTGCTCGCACAGCGGCACACTTGGACACACACATGCTCTTGCACATACAGAAGCACATACACATGCATTCCACAACATGCCATTGGACATCATCTCTGAGACTGACGAGGAATGATTATCAGGGCTAATGGCAGGGCGACTCCCTGCTGATAGAGTAGGTGCACACGTACTCATGGGTCCATTCAGATTGCCTACCAAGTGATTAATAAGCAATTATGTTTTATTATATTATTGCATCTGAACCATGCTTCATCCACTGGGTTTCTTTAACTGGATTTTATCCATGCAAACTGTTATGCCAGTTGCTACTCTAAGCCCTGATAAGCTTTTTATTAGGCCTGTGAAGAGTCATTGCCCCTGGTATCTGTTGCTAATCATGCCTATCCTTTGCTCTTGTACCTGTACAACAAAAACTCCCCCAAGGAGCCATGGGGCTGTCACCAGTGGCGTACCGTGGGAGTAGAACTAGGCCTTCTGTAAACTTACCTTTAACAGATGATCACTCTCAATCTGTTTCCGTTTACTGTTCCTGATTGTCAATCAAGTAATTGATTCACTCAATAACCAAGAACAAGAAGTAAATTATTAGGCTACCAAGTTATTTTGAAATAGCATTATTGTTCTGTGCAACATAAACTTGTGTTGCATTTTTGTATATCGACATTTATGATGTTGTGTTATCATGCGAAGGTTCTGACTTTTAAATGCTCCATGTTTAAATGTTCAACGTAGATTTTCGTAAATGAGTATTTCTAGCCTGTATTATGCGCTGCTCTCAACGATTCGAGACACTTAAGAGGCTGTCCTCTTTAAATGTATGCTTTCTAATGTTTAAATCGCTTTGACTAATTTTAGTGTCGTCTTAAAATTAATTACATTCTTTAACGCATTCAGATTATTGCCTGATCCTTGTTAAACAATCTTAAGTTGTCTCTTTGTCGTTATAATTTCTAAATCATTATAGGCTACAAATTGGTCTTGATTATTCAGAGAATGAATGGATTGATTGTTAGGCTACTGAAGCTAAATACACGGAAACAAGTAATCCCCACTTTTTCCAACGCGCAGGCCGTCGCTACATATATTTAAGTGCTACCCATTTTATGACGCAAAGAAAAATACTAGCACAGAAAAACTTGATATATTCATTGATGTTTGTTATTCAGTTATTGAATTTCTTGATTGATAATTAAGAACTATACGTAGAAACAGGTTGAGAGTAATATCCGTATAAAGGTAAGGTTACCGAAGACCTATTTTACAGTCGACGTTACGCCACTGGCTGTCACAAATAATTTCACACCTGACAAATAGACTGGCCCGCCAGCCACGTTTATATTGTATATTAAAATTGTTAAGTCTCAACATGCAGTATTTCCAGTTAGTTTCAATGGAGTAAAATCCGACCACTACTTGCAGACATTGTTCTCCATTGACTTGCACGTGAACATTTCCATTTTGTGATATCCTCCATCATCTGAATATATCAATATATATTTTGTGAGCTGGTAGTGATATGGGAGCAGCAGAGAGACCTGCTTCTGCTCTCTTGGTAGACTTCATAGCTTCCTCATGACATGGATATTTTTGAAGACCAAAACACAGTAGCAGTCAAATAGAAATCTAACTGAAATTATATGTCTAACATCATCACCATCATCATCATCATCATCATCATCCACAACAACAACAAAAACATTGAGTCCGGTTTTCTAGTCTTTGTACAAATTCAATAATTTAAATCTTTCCCCCAGTACAATTAGATTTCACAGAGATGAGTCATAATCTTTAATGAGTTGGATGTACAAAGGTCATTTGGCCCTGCCATTTCAAGCAAGTGTCATTTTATGTGACCAGATATTCGATGTTGTTAATCTATAACTCACATGAAGAAGCACTCCACCCATCCAATCAGAACCCCACACCCGAACAATAAAAGGAAAGTTCGAAAAGGCATAATAATTATACGGGAAAGCATCTGTGAGTAATTGCTGAGAAAGATGGGAGAGACTCTACAATTGACTGCACAACTACTGTGTATGAGGATGACTATGACATGTACATCGCCTGAACTAGTGCCACAGGCTGCACTGTACAACCTTATTATTTGCCCATACATGCGACAGTTTTACAAAAATCAATGTTAATGCCCTTAATTAATGCATAACCCTTCGATATTGTTTACTTACAAGCCAAGACTGCCAATAAGCTCTCTTGTGTAAGCTCAGCTGACATTTCTCAGAAAGGAGCAGGCATATGAGCACAGTTACCAGGAGACATGACATTCCTGGAAATATGTAGATGAGGGTACCCAAAACACCCCAAATGTGCCTACCTCATATGTCATCTTCTGAAATGTTGATTTTAGATTTGTATTAAAAGTGTGGATCCCTACCAACAGGTGTTTTACTACCCATAAATGTATTATAAACAGAAAAAAAGAAGACCCCACAGTGTTGAGAGATTCAACAAGGGCATGAGACTCTAATGAACTGTCCCAGGGATATGTCCATAAGCACATACCATTAACAATGTTAAGCAGACTTTTCACTTTAAAGAACCAATATAATTAGTGAAGAATTTAGATTTTTGTGGAAAGCACAAGTTTCTAGAGAATAATTGACACCACAAAGAATTTGACACCACAGGACCTACAAAGTCACACACACTAATAACATCCTGGAAATGTACTTTTCTGTGTCTATTTACTTTCCAAAGCTTTTTCCACATTTGTAATTTCAATGAACAATGTTGGGCAAGAAGTTGTTGCTGGCACTAGGACGTTTGGGCACTGGCTAAGGAAATGTTCAGCATTCCACAGTGTTGGGAGTATACTTTGGCCTTGATCTGCCAGTTAGTGTTGAATGCAGTGGTTGGGGTTGGGGCCTGTTTGTTCAGTGCCTTTTGCTCATTTGAGTGAAAAGGACATCAGAGGTGCCTGGGAGAAGTCCTAGGGGGCCGCTCACGTATATACAGTAAAGAAAAAACGTTTGTCCCTATGTTTGATAACGCAGCAGGGCATATAGATAATGCATTGTATTAGTCTCTCCTGGATTAAAAAAAGGAATTGATAAAAATTTTATTGTGTGTATGCATATTGTTGCATGCTAGTCTGACTTATTTTATGGTTGTAGACAGGCTGTGACTTGTATATATTAAAAACCCCTCCCAGCAGTTATAGTCATGCAGAGATTGTAGAAACACAGGACAACAATCGGTTGAAGAATGTGAGACTATATTGAATTTGAACTTTGCTCTTGTAGATACTTAAATCCAAGTTCACAGGCAGGTTGAAGGATGGGGTTTGACATCTGTGATGGTGACTGAGGTTTATTGAAATGCATGACCTATTCTATCATGAATTATAATGAAGTTATGATAAAGAAAAAAACTTTAAAGGTGGGCTTGGCCATTCAAGCAGTTATTTTGCTAGTGTCATGATTCTGGTAGGAATCTATGAATATATGAAAACATACTGAGGTATTGGAAATCTAATCTAATCTTTAAATCTAATCTTTAAACTGTAAGATTAACTCAGTGGGACCTTGGTGGGTCTCTGTACTATATAATTTGTATGTAATTAAATGGCAGCTATGAATACCTTAATCTACTACACCATATTAAAATTCAGATTAAAATGAATAATTTTTACGTTTAAAAACAAAATATAAAGTGTCGTTCCTAAAGGCAACTTGCAATACACTACAAATGTTGATAAATTTGAACATCATATAAAAAATATCAAAATGATCATTTAGAATAATGGAGATTATTGTATATCTACAAAGGGCACAAAGGTAAGTGATAATGTGCCATTTTTGGCTGATTTTAGGAGACTATGAACTGGCTGTGATTCACAACTGAAATGGGAGTCAGATCTACTGGTATGTTCTTTTATGTCAAAGCAAAGACAGTAGCCTACATAGGGGTATTTTTTGCATTTGCTTAATTTACTAGCCTCAAACACGATCAAGCAATGAAAAATATCACCACATAAAATATTTTATACAAAAAAGAAAACACCTTTGTGCTTTCCCCACTTATTTAAGCCATGAAATAAAAATATTTAACCGTTTTAGATTATAGAAAATGTATACTTATGCAATCTCAGATACCCATTCCATACCCCACAAGTACTATGACCTACTACAGATCATTGACACACAGTATATCAGTTTTTTTTATAAAATAAAAATTATGATAAGCAATCATTGTAAATGAAGTTATAGGCTGCTCTTAGCTGAGATTCAAGAATTGAGTTCTGTTTATTTTGAATGACTGTGAAGTGTTTTGCACTGGTCTTTCAAACAATGTGCCAGTATGATGTATTAAATCTGGCAGTATGGTAAATATTCTAAATCCATATTTGTTCAGGGAGAAAGTTAATAGAAAGTTATAGTTAAAATAGTTTTAACCATAATAAATTTTTATATAGTGTGTGCATAAAAAGCAATTTGCATGAGCATTTTGATATATTCAGAGCTGGCTTCTATTGAACTGTCAAGCATTAAAAAGACTGAGGAAATTCCATACATGACATGATGTACGTATACTTCACTTGTGTCTCCAGAAGGATTGCCTTAATAATGCCATTTTTAATTCATGCTCAGGACTTTCCCAGCCTATATTTGCATTGGGAAAATCTTAAACATTTAGTGCAATCAACTTGTATTTCCAGAGTAAACATCTCTGTTGTTAAGGAGATCACTGACATCAGATTACTCCGGAAATCTGAGAAAAGTACATTAGATGCATAGATATACTATCAGTGAATACCAATGTGATATAATTTGATTGTCTCCTATAGGTATTTCTGGGTTGAAGAACTGAATTAGCATAAAGAACTGAACAATGCAACTTGTGTGTGACTATGTTTAAATGATTAGCAAGCATATTACTAGAGAGCTGCATAGTAGCAGCTTGGATCCTGATAAACACAACATGGCTAGTACTGATTAACCAAGAGCAAACTTTATATGAAAAAAAAACTGAATCATGAATATTGTTCTTGTGTCCTTGCTTACTCTTACAGGATTCTTTGTGTTTTTCCTTTAAATATGCATAAAACAATCTAAAAACTAATAAATATGCATTAATCAATGAACACACAAGCACACACATAAGTTAATTGAATCAAGCAGAACATGTGACTGAAAAACCTGAAAAGGGTCAAACTCTTTATGAGTATGGAATATGCCCTGTCAACCTGTAACTTTGTAGACTGCATACCTGCCTCCCAATAACAACCGTCTGAAATACTTAGTTCTGCCTTGTTCCAGCTATTTTGGTAACTTACTGTTCCATGTGTTACTACTATATGACAATGTAAGACTGAATAAGTGTAGAAAGAGTAAATGGGGAATGAAAAAGTGATTATTCACAGACAGCTTAAGAAAAAGTTAACCCTTGTGTTCGGTTTGGATCCAATTGACCTGTTTTAACGTTTAGTAAAAGAGGAATGTGTCACGCCCTGTGCCTCCATGTCCGAGTCTAGTTCTGTTTTTCCGTTTATATGTATTTTCTATCTTAAAGTCCGTTCCGTGTTTTCCCTTTCTCCGTCCATTTTGCGTCTCTGCTTTCCCGCACCTGAATTGCGTTTTCTCATTCGTTTCATCTCACCTGTTCCTCATTGTTTCTTCGTTAGTCTGGCTTATAGTCTCCTCTGTTTCTGTGCTCTGTGCCAGATCGTCTTGTGCCCTGCCTTGTGCTTGCGTCTCATTACTTTCCAGAGATTGTGCCCTGCCCGTTCCCTGCCCGTTCCCTGCCCGTTCCCTGCCCGTTCCCTGCCCGTTCCCTGCCCGTTCCCTGCCCGTTCCCTGCCCGTTCCCTGCCCGTTCCCTGCCCGTTCCCTGCCCGTTCCCTGCCCGTTCCCTGCCCGTTCCCTGCCCGTTCCCTGCCCGTTCCCTGCCCGTTCCCTGCCCGTTCCCTGCCCGTTCCCTGCCCGTTCCCTGCCCGTTCCCTGCCCGTTCCCTGCCCGTTCCCTGCCCGTGTGTCCAGTTTACCCGTCCAGTTCCTGTTCTCCTGCCTGTCCAGACTGCTCCTGTCCTGCCTGCTCCTGCCCTTTGCCCTCCTGATCCCCAGCTTTGATGGATTTCCCGGTTCTGACCCCTTCCTGTTGTTGGCTTTTGCTCATCCTGCATTGCCCTGTTTTCTGGATGTTGACCCCTGCCTGGAACTCACCACAAGCCTGCCTTACCTGTATTGTTCTGTTTGCTGGATATTGACCCTTTTCTGTCGACTACGAATAAAGCCTATTCCTACTACTTTTGGTGTCTGCGAGTGGTTCCAATCAGTTCTCGTAACAGGAATGACACTTTTGAGATATGTATTTCATAACCAGTGACTAAACTGGTGTAAATTTTGGTCTTGTTTGGTCTTTCTATGTTTTTTTTTTTGTCTGTATTTACTTTGTCTTTTTTGCCGATGTGGTTTCGTTGATAGAGATAGATAAAGATGATGAAATAATTGTGAATGTCAGTTAAGAAAACAATAAATAGGAATAATTTACTGCATAAAAACCGTGTTTCGTTTAAATTTTTCATGAATAAAATTATTTATGCCGCCCACCCCCCATTATTGTTGATTTTTTAAATATATAAATGACATCTTTACAAAAATTAACATGTGATCTAGCAGAGGTACAGTAAATGGCAACCATTAACCATATATGTTTATATTGTTTTGAATTGAGATAAAGATAACATATATTGAGTATGTTTGCATATACATTTTATTTATTTTTTGCTTTAAAATCGAAATGGGGATGTTTGACCCAGGCTAATAGTGTCACGTGCTAATAAGTAAACAGGGGAAAACTCAGGGGATAATATTATTTAATAGATCCAGTTAAGCAGGTAGTATATATAAAAATATAGAGATGGATTGTGTGTGTTGCCATTTTGAAAATGAAACCATAACTTATTTGTTTAATGTTTGAATATGCACTAAAAACCTGGATAGATTGCCAATTCCTTTTTAGTTCTATGGGTAAAAGGGTTAAACTTGATTGTATATATTTTGTATTATCCATGGACAATATTACGTACATAAATGCAAACGTCTACTGAAAAGCCAGAATTCTTTCTTTTTAAAATGAAAACTACATCATTACTTTAAAGTGTTGCACTGCGTAAAAAATGACAAAGCAAGGAAAATCCTTAAAGTTGGTGAAGTCTAATGCAGGCTACTTTTCCATAATGGATGTACCCGTGTGTACATACATTTTTTTTGTCTTTCTAATTCTTGAACTACCGTTAAAATAAATGTGAAATTGACATATCTGTATTTTTTAATATGAATAAACATTTTTAATAAAAAAAAAAAAAAAAGCTTTCCTGTGAGCTGCGGTGTGAAAAGAAGCAGCCTGGCGACACCACGTGTTTATTTCCCGTCGGCAGGGGGGGATCTCTAGACAAGACCGAAAAGTGGCTTGTGTGCTGAAATTCCAATGTCGTATAGCATGTCATTGGTATGGGAGAATATATTTATGATATTATTTCATTATAGCATAGCCAATAAAGGCACTAAAGGAATGGAGATGCCGGGGATTGAACCCGGGGCCTCATACATGCGAAGCATGCGCTCTACCACTGAGCTACATCCCCACGTGATATCATCTGCCAGCAACTGATAGTAAATACGGAGTCGCACATTGTTGTCGGAATCAGTTGAGTTCTATTTTTATATTTATGAAAACAATCAAGCTCGTTTAAATTACATCCAATAAATTTGCACAGGTAAAAATTAAATAACCTTCGAAACACATACACCCTAAAGTTAATGACCATCATATTGTTTCATACAAACAAAAACTAGTTAGATTACAAGCTAGCTAGCACCACTTCACGTAGTTGCGGCAAGTGGCCAACTGCAACGTAAAATATACAGTAGGTACTGTCTAGAATAACTGGTTATAGTTTATCTATTCTAGTGCATGCTCGTGATAGTAATTATAGTAATTATTAGCTTAATATTTCAATCGGTTCTTCGCGTGAATGACTGGTTAAGGGTGAGGGTAATTAACTACATCTTAAATCGTGACGGCTTAGTGTGCAGATCCTAATGTAGGCTGAAGATGTGCTTTATTATTCCCTGGGCATTTTAAACCAGCAAATGCTCAAATGTTTTTACAGTTGGCAATTTGAGTACAGGAAAAATTTTAATTCAAGTTTGATTGCTTAGTCAACGCAACCCTCTTTTTAGGAAATTTGACCCCATTCAGTGTATGACGGCTCTTAAAAACCAGTTAACCTTTTTTTCTTTTCTTTTTCCTATTGTAGCCTATTGCATTTCCTAATTTGGTGGGCTTAAATAGTAAACATTCAATAAACATAATGCTGTTTTCAAATGGCATGTAGGCCTACCACTGTAACGTTCCGTTCCCCTCCTGACCGTTTTCCATGTTTTCCTTGTTTCCTTCCGTGTCATGTTGGATCCCCTGTCCGTGTTTTCCCCCTGGCTGCGGACTGGGCGTTTCCCTCGGGTTCATTTCGGCTTATTATCCACTTTAATTTCCGCCTATCACTCTCCCCTCTCGTTACTCACATTCCTCACTGCTGTGCTTCGGCAATCACTCCCGATTGAACATCACACCTGTTTCTCATTTTCTCCTTCATTTCCTGCACCATTTAAACCCCTGGCTGGCTGCTAGTCGGCGCCAGTTCGTTAACTAACCAACCGTGTTTATGTCATGTCACGCTTCTGGTCCAGTATTCGTCAGCTTGCTGTCTTTTACCTGTTTACCTGGTTTGCAGTTTGGTAGCTATCCCTCCGAAACATTCTCTGTTGCATGCTACTTACCTGTCTCCCTTCAACCTCCAGACGCCGCGGTTCCAGCCTCCCTGTAGCTGTGTCTTGTCCTCCCTATGTCACCTACCTCCTGTACTTCGGTTACGGTTCCAGGATCCCTGAATGTTAGCCGGCTTCAGCAAGATTTGCCCGAGCCACGCCGCACCTTCCAACTCCGCGGAGCTTTCTTCAGCTACAGTCCTGTCACAGTACCCTGCCATTAACCTCTGCTTTCTACCCCATTAATCAAGCTACCAACCCAGTCCGGTTCCAGTCCAGCTCCAGCCCAGGTCTTGTCCAGTACCGGTGTTTCGTACACCTCCGTTAAAGTCCAGTTCCGGCTTGGAATCATTCCGTGCCGGCTTCCGTTTCCCTGAGTGGACCTCCCAGTCCAGTTCCAGTCCAGTACCAGTACCAGTTCCGGTGTGTTGTACACCTCTGGTAAAGTCCAGTTCCGGCTTGGAACAAGTTCCGTGCCGGCTTCCGTTTTCCTGAGTGGACCCCTCCGGTCCAGTTCCAGTCCAGTTCCTGTCCAGTACCAGTCCAGTTCCGGTGTGTTGTACACCTTTGGTAAAGCCCAGTTCCGGCTTGGAACAAGTTCCGTGCCGGCTTCCGTTTTCCTGAGTGGACCTCCCGGTCCAGTTCCAGTCCAGTTCCAGTCCAGTTCCGGTGTGTAATACACCTCCGATCAAGTCCAGTTCCAGCTTGGAACAAGTTCCGTGCCGCCTTCCGTTTTCCTGAGTGGACCTCCCGTTCCAGTCCAGACCCGGTGCCACTACTCCACCTTCCCTAACCAGTTCCGGCTGGGAACAGTAGGGCACTTCCGCTCCCAGTCCTGCACCCGTTTGGTTCCGGCTTGGAACCTACCTTGACTTTCAAACCCAGCTCCGGCTTGGAGCAGTCCGTAAGGGACTACTTATGTTTAATTAATTAACCTGTTTTCCTTTCCTGTACAGCTTTGGGACTACCCCCAACGCTTAATAAAATTACCATTTTCTTGAATCTGCCTCCTGGTCGTTGCACTTGGGTTCGTCCCGTATCAGGATCGTAACAACCAACTTGCTATACAAAGTGTTGTGGGGGGTCATTTGTAGGGTAGCTGTATAAAAAAAAAAAAAAATATACAACCTTTTTTTTATTTTTCACCTGTTTTTTTGTGGGTGATTCTGGGTACTTTCCCATACAGATTTTAAATTTCACAAACTTTCACTTACCTCCGGTTTAAAATGACCACAGATTTTTAATATTTAGGGATAAAAGGCTAGTCAATTGGGAGACGTTAAGAAGGAGACACACAGTGTCAAAAAATTTGACCCCAAAATACAAGAACATGATAAAATTGCTACATAATAGGAGGGTTAACTTAAAGGCTGTGGCTATGTCCTAATCAGAGTCCTTTTGAGTTGCCTAGGCTGCGTCCGAATCAAAGCCCTTCTATACTGTTTAATATTCTAGTTGAGTAACCTACACTGGATGAGAAAGTTGTTAAGTAGGCAAAATGTTTTCTAAATGTACTGTACTTAAATCCCTGGATGTAATACTTATTTCTGGGTTTTCACTGATAACAGTATGGAGGATATTTTTGCATACTGCAAGCCACTAACCAGTATGCAGTAGATAGGGCTCTGATTCGGACACAGCAGAACAATAGCTGGAATGGAACAGTCTACTGGTGCAGTCGGCCGGTCCTCGTCTGCTAGTAAAGTCGGACATTTCTGAGTTTACCAACAGGAAGTTACATTCCAACGGCCAACAAAAAGGGGCTGTGTCCGAATTAGAGCCCTATCTACTGTGTCCTATGTCCTCTGTACTAGCATACTGTGTACTCTTTACTGGATGCGAGGAAGAGATGCAAGGAGTGAAAATAAGGAATTGGTATGAATCCAACCGTTACTCTTAATACTTAAATTAGCCCAATCATATTTAAGTAGGCTATCACATTTATAACTAAGTGAAACGTTTTTCTGCGGTCTAATCTAAGAACTGCCATTGGTGTGTTGAGCTTAACTGAGTCAGGTTAAATGGTAGAAGAAAAAACCTGCGCACACACTGGCTAACCAGGAATGAAATTGCACACCATTCTACGCATTGCTGATGTAGTCAATCAATAATTGACTACACAGGAGCTTCATTTTTTGTTTATTACCAGTGCAATATTTTACATAGAAATACTGCCACATATCCTGATGAAACTCTTGAATAAAACCGACACACAATCAGATTTCACAATGTAAAATATATGGATGTAAGCATCTCATCTTAAAACAGGATTCCACAAAAAAAGATAAAATGCACTGACCCTGCTCCCATTAATTACAAGCCTAATCCATCAAATACACTATGCTCAAACCAATCATAAAGCACAAATACAGTCAAGCCAGAAAGTCTGCACACCCCTTTCACCTTCTCCACGTTTTATTATGTTACAGACTTATACTACAATAGATTGAGTTCATTTTTTGCCTCAAACATCTACGCACAATAGCCAATAATGACGAAGTGAAAACAGGTTTTTAGAAAATATGCAATTTTATTTTACTGACAAAAATAGGTTATTTAGGGGTTACATATCTGTACACACCCTTAGGCTAATACTTGGTTGCTGCACCTTTGGCAGCGATTACAGCTTCAAGGCGTCTTGGGAAAGAAGCTACGAGCTTGGCACACTTGTTTCTGGACATTTTTGCCATTCCTCTTGGCATATTCTTGCAAGCTCCGTCAGGTTGGATGGGGAGCTTCGGTACACAGCCATTTTCAGCTCTTTCCACAGATGTTCAATTGGATTCAGGTCTGGGCTCTGGCTGGGCTACTCAAGGACATGCACAGACTTTCTCTGAAGCCACTCCTTTGTTCTCTTGGCTGTATGCTTCGGGTCGTTGTCATGTTGGAAGGTAAACCTTCGCCCCAGTCTGAGGTCCAGAGCGCTCTGGAGCAGGTTTTCTTCAAGGATCTTGGTGTACTTAGCTGCATTCATCTTTCCCTCTATCAGGACTAGTCGCCCCGTTCCCGCTGCTGAAAAACATCCCCACATCATGATGCTGCCACCGCCATGCTTCACTGTAGGGATGGTATTAGCCAGGTGATGAGCGGTGCCTGGTTTCCTCCAGACGTGACGCTTGGTATTCAGGCCAAAAAGTTCAATTTCGGTTTCATCAGACCAGAGAATCTTGATTCTCATGGTTTGAGAGTCCTCTCAGTGCCCTTTGGCAAACTCCAAGCGGGCTGTGATGTGCCTTTTACTTTGGCCGGGCGGCCAGGTCTAGGAAGATTCTTGGTGGTTCCAAACTTCTTCCATTTACGAATGATGGTGGCCACTGTGCTCTTTGGGAACTGTAAAGCTGCAGAGATTTTTTGTACTCTTCTCCAGATCTATGCCTTGACACAATCCTGTTTCTGAGGTCTGCAGATAGTTCCTTTGACCCCATGGCTTGGAGTTTGCTCTAACATGCACTGTCAACTGTGGGACCTTATATAGGCAGGTGTTTGCAATCCCCAATCATGTCCAATCAATTGAATTTATCACAGGTGGACTCCAATTAAGTTGTAGAAACATCTCAAGCAGTATCAGTGGAAACAAAATGCACCTCAGCTCACTTTTGGGTGTCATATCAAAGGGTGTGCACACTTGTGTACATATGATATTTTACATTTAGATTTTTAATAAATTAGCACAAATGTCTAAAAACCTGTTTTCACTTTGTCATTATGGGCTATTTTGTGTAGAATTTTGAGACAAAAAATGAACTCAATCTATTGTAGAATATGTCTGTAACGTAATAAAACGTGGAGAAGGTGAAAGAGGTGTGCAGACTTTCCGGCTTGACTGTATATTAGGAAAACTACTAAAACAAATGAATGCAACTAGTTTAAGGAAAACACAAAATTTGTAAAATATATTAACTATTTGCACACACTCTTACTAAGCATCAAGAAAGCACACTAGCATCAACAACAACAATAATAATAATAATAATTGCAATTATTATTAATAATAATAATAATAATAATAATAATAATAATAATAATAATAATAATAATAATAATAATAATAATAATAACAATAATAATAAGTAAGCCAGGCACATCCAACAATTATGCTGGTATATTTAACAGGTATGTGATGAATTATATTTTCATAGATCTTCCTAAATTCGACGACCGCATATTGAGGCAAGCTGTTAAGTCTAAATGTGGATTGAGGCAGCGCCATAATGGCTTGGAACAGGGACTGTGTCTGAATAAACGCTCTTCCGTACTTTTGAGTATGCTTGTCGAGTAAGCTACACTGGATGAGAAAGTTGTAGGCGAAATGTTCTCTAAATGTACAATCCACGGTACACAGGACGCAGTAGATAGGACTCTGATACGGACACAGCCCAGGTTAAAGTAGAGGGGGAGGGGTCAGCTCAAGGATTTTTCCCCCTTTTGGTTTGGAAGGCAGCCAATCATCATTGGTGGCTGTAATAAGGCGTTTTGCAAAGTCATGTCTAGGGTATTCTTCGTAACCGAAGGGTTTATCTCCCACACGCTGGTTCATCTAACGGTTAAAAGCAGGCGCTTACCGATACGAATTACAGTAAGTATAGGCTACTATCAAGATAATTAGAGTAACGGGCACTCAACGAGCATGCATGATTGTTCGGTCTTTGTTTAAAAAAATGAACTTAAATCACTGTCGGCGAACTTATTATAGGCCTAGTATTACAAATAAGTGCTAAATTTAATTGGCTGAATATCTTAAAGTATGTTAGAAATATGATTGTTCTGCATGTAGGCTAGTCTATTAGTCTTTCATAGGCTTTAAGGTACGATAGCCATATCTGGCAGGGTCTCTTTTTGTGGTACCAATGAGGTACTATAACGGTATCCTAGCGACATCCAATGCAATGAGGCCCCCAATGACACGGGCTACACGGAGGATAGGATACGTAGGCTATTCTGAAAGATTACTCGGAATAAACCTAGCCTACATTGTTTACATCCACAGGAATTGCATTTTATTCACAATTGTATAATAACATGAGTTTTATTGCATATATTTCAACGCAGATGTTTTCACCGTAGCGACAGACGCAATGAGCATATCCACTTCGGTCTACTTATTTATTTTAAATGATAGCCTAGCTATAGGCTATTTGTCAGTCATTCTTCGAGCGAAGCAATGCACAGTTTTGCCAATGAAAACGGTAGAGCTCAAATATGAATCTTGTGCCGAGAAAGTTAAGATCAGTAGACCTAGAAGGTTGATGAGACAGAGATTGGAGTGATGCCTTTTAGTCTACTTGCCATTTTTACAAATCATCTATGCGCATGCTGGCAGATACTTGGAATCAATATGATAATTATACATAACATAGGCTGCAGTGCCCTCCACTATTATTGGCACCCCTGGTAAAGATGAGTAAAAAGGGTTATAAAAAATTCACCGTTTGGTGAATTGGCTTAATGTCACACTGAAAAATCCAACCTTTAATTGAAGTAAATTTATTTTGAGAAAAAAATATCCCTCATCAAGAAATAATAATTTTTAACAAAACCACATGTGCCACAATTATTGGCACCCCTGCATTTATATATAGAATAAAGTAATCATTTTAAATATCCTTTGCATGCCATGACTTCCTGATGTCTGTGACCCAACAACATCAAAAGACTCTTGATATCTTATTTTCTGGTACTCTTACAAGCGATACTATAACGTATCTGCATTTGAATGGATCTCTATGGGAATTGGGGGGTGGGTAGCCCATGGCTTAGGGGTACAGTGTGAATCCTTAACCCAGGGCTAACGCTTAGCCCAGGGTAATTAAATGCTTGTGTGAACACAGGATGAGCTAGCCCTGCGTTATCCTTAGCATGGGGCTAAGGATAGCCCAGGGCTAACTACAGTGCAGTGTGAAAAGGCCTTATGTTCAAATGTATTTGAAACTGGAAAGCACTACCCTTATAAGGTTTTAAAACCCAGGAACTAACCCAGAGCAGAGTTATCTTATGATACTATGAGAATATGAGGAACAGGAGACTTTCATGGATGAAAAGTATTATTTTTGACTTTAAAGAGTGTATATGGTTATTTAGATGTTATGGTTACAAAAGCTCAGTCAATACTATCTTCTACTTGTGCAATAATGAGGTTCTGAAAAGGTTTTGCATTGACTGAGATCTGGGTTACTTTTCCAAGTAGCAGCTGATCATTCCCTCACAGAGTATAGAAGTATATTTGTAAAACCTTTGTATGAAAGGGCTTAAATAAAAGGTAGTTTACTGTTTTTTTGTTGTTGAGAAAAACGATAACTGTTATTGTGGCCTTAGAAATGTAATATTAATGGGTTAGCAGAGCTGGATGTTTTACTTTGAGGAATGGTTGTGTCCTAGTATGGATATCACCCAGCAGTCCTGTACTGATGTTTGTGGTATCTACTCACAGGATGGCAGGACTTGGGAAAATACGAGTGGCAGTGGTGGGGGCTGGAGCAGCAGGGCTCTGTGCTGCACGGCACCTACTGTCTCGTGGGGAAACCTTTGCTCCACCAGTGGTGTATGAGCTCACAAAAAATGTGGGCGGCACCTGGGTGTATGAGGAACAGGTGGGCACCTATGACAATGGGCTACCCATTCATAGCAGCATGTACAGAGATCTCAGGTAAAAACATTCTCATCCGCATACATGTAAGCACTGTGTCACAGTAGTCAGGGAAAAGACAGCGCTCACTGTTGGAACTTGTCATCTTTTATTTTCCCTATAGCCTGTATATTACATGGGTTAATTTCAACCTAACTCCATCTTCAATATGGAACAATCCGGGTTATAATCTGGTGGGGAAAGGGTGTAAGCTTTGATTCCTCAGATAATTAAAATCTCTATAAGCATACCCGGGAGGGCAGGGAGTTCAGAAATGCCTTGCCAGGATCACTGCTTAATATGTGTTAGCGATGATTATGGAGTGATGAGGACTATCAAGCCTGGAGTTGTGACTGAGTAAAGACTTGTAGTTTTTCTCAGCAGCTCTATATTCTCGTATGTAATTTTGCAGTCTTTCAGTACTGTTATTGAACAGTGTCTCATTGTAACTACTTGACATAAACATGTAAACACAAATCAAGTGTTGGGATGAATCTCTGCCAAGTAACCTGAACTCTCTGGATCTCATAAGTAGGAGGAGTTATAGTAAGATGCAATTATTTCATGAGTAATGCATTCATTTACATAGAGATCCCTTCTCCACTGTCCTGACACTGTAGTCTCAAACGAGACAACTAAAACACAGCAAAATGTCAGAGGACAGTAACTCCATTGGTTTTGTTCATGTATAGCAGCTGTCCTCCCATGAATTTATTGAAATTATGTTGCTCACAAGAATCTGGAAATTGTATGTGTCCTGGAACTCCAGGAATTAGTGAGATGTCTGTATATGTTTCCGCTGTACCCTGCAAAACAGAACTAATATCCCCAAAGAAGTGATGTCTTTTCCGGATTTCCCCTTTGAGAAACATCTTCCTTCATTCGTTCACCATACCGAGGTGCGGAACTACCTTGAGAAGTACTGCGACCACTTCAGTCTAAGAGACCACATCCAGGTACGGCTTTAGTCAGTAACCACATTAACCTGTCGAGTATTCATAATAATCAGAATTTAATATGCTTAATACAATAGAACCTCAGAAAAATGAACCGTTCGAGAATGGGGGTCGTTTAGAATTCTGAACGGCTTGTTACTTTGAAAGTGAAGTTAAAATGCACCGCTTACTTGTATTACTCCAGCCTTCTTTTTTGAGTATCATTTTGTAGCTATAAATCTTTTATAAGGTAATAAACAGTAACCAGTAAGTTAAAAAAGCCTTAAGTAGGCTCTCATTGTTTGCAAAATTAGCTTTCCAAAAGTCAGAGGATACTTATGTATAGACCGGCTGCAAATCAGTTGTTAGCTGAATAAAAAATATAATTAAAATTGTATGTAAGTGCTAGGTAGCGGAATACACAGAACCTGTGAGCTAGCTAGGGATGATTTCAGCTGTAATATAACAGACACAACATCAGCGAGAGAACATTGAAAAGGGAACAGTGGTTTGCCAATGAGCAGGCAGCTTCTGACTTTGCATCCCAACTGAAACTTCTTCTAACATGATTAATGAAAGCATCCATCAATGTCTGGAGCAGTGCATTAAAACGTTTGTGTTACTTTTGGTTTAATTATATGGCTTGCCCTTAACTCACTGATTTTGGCTGGACCCAGTATGCAGTTATATTGGGAGATGTGTATTTCCATTTTTTATCAGTGGAAAGTCTGATTCCTTTCCAATTAATTATATTTTTTGCACTGGTCATAATAACAAAAATAATAATATATGAATGGGGGGGGGGGGGGGGGGGGGGTGTATTTCACAAAGCAGGATTACGGAGTTAGGTGGATAACTGCACTGAGTAAAACCCGGAACCCTCCCAAATCTGGAACATGGACTAAAGTAAAAAGGGCTGTTCCGGGTTTCACTCAATGCAGTTATCCAGCTAACTCAGTAATGCTGCTTTGTGAAATACCCCCCTGCACTGTGTTATAAGGAGTTTGAACATGTGTGATTCCTTATGCTACTATCAGGTTCATAACCTGTACAGCCAGTTCAACTAGTTAGTCTGTACCTCTGAGGTTCTCCTGTTTATGTATTCTCAGTAATGAAACATTTCTTAATGAATAAAAATAATGAAAAATAATGAGATAATATTTAATCCACTATAAATTATATAATCACTTTTACGTAACTGTAAAGTAATAACTTTATTAGTGATCACTGATCAAAGAAAATTTATATACACTGTTTTTAAAAGTGAAGATGTATAATAAATTAACAGAAATATAATGAATGAATGCACCTTTTTGTATGGATGGGGGCAGAGAGACACACATAATTCACAATAATTTCAGTATGAGTATTTATAGGACTTGTTTTTTCCTCAAAATTGGAATGTTTAATTACTATAAAGTGAAGACTAGTCATTTATTATGCTGGGATAGGCTCCAGCACCTTCCGCGGGGTGGCACGGTGGTGCAGTGGTTAGCACTGTCGCCTCACAGCAAGAAGGTACCGAGTTCAAATCCCGGCCGAGGGCCCCTCTATGTGTGGAGTTTGCATGTTCTCCCCGTGTCCGTGTGGGCCTCCTCCAGGTGCTCTGGCTTCCTCCCACAGTCCAAAGACATGCAGGTTAGGCTAATTGGAGACTCAAAATTGGCCATAGGTATGAGTGTGTGAGTGAATGGTGTGTGTGCCCTGTGATGGATTGGCTGGCCTGTCCAGGGTGTATTCCTGCCTCTCGCCCGATGCATGCTGGGATAGGCTCCAGCACCCCCCGTGACCCTGACCAGGAATAAGCGGGTTAATGGTTAATGGATAATGGATGGATGGATAGTCATTTATTATACATTATGACCTCTGTTCTCAACTGATTGCTTAGAACAGTACCAAGACAGACATATGCTAATAAACAACTGTTGTGTTATGCACAAATATTAAATATTAGGAAACCAAAGAAGACAACCAAAGTACCCAGAGCAGATAACCATTAAAGATATGAGGGTGGAATTTGTTGACGTCTGCAAATATTTGGAAACTTTCTGGAATAACAAACATTGTCAGCAAAGCACATATATTGTTCAGGTCAACCATATATTGTCTTGTCATGACAGCAGCTAAGTTTGAACCTTTTTTGTGTGATCCTGGTTTAATATCTTGAACATAATAAACAAAAACACATGGACTAGAATAGTAAAGTAGATTATAGGGGAACGGCAGACAAACCTCTGTGAACTAACTGTTCATTTAAACAAGTAATGCACAAAATGTACAAAGCTAAAGCCCTTCTGACACCAAACATTTTCCCCTCAAGCCACTGATTTAGATTACATTGGCTAAAAAACAATAGATATAAATGTATTTTTTTTTACTTATGGCCGTTTCTGTTAAACAAAAAGAAATGGATATTGCACTATAATTTAATATCACACATCTTATGCCATATATATATATATATATATATATATATATATATATATATAGTCTTTGCCTATCAAACCTGTGGTTATTCTTATTATGTGAAAACCTTAAACCAGTTATTTAACATTAAATGTGTACCCATTAGGATTTTTTTATTCCTGTATATATAATTTTTTTTAATCTAGAAGAGCTAATGTGGCAGGAATGCAAGGAAATGTGGTTGACTTAAATATACCCGATCCTTCACAAGGCAAAGCCTACTGCGTGCTGCCACTGTATTGTGCACTGTAGTCCAGGCTGTCATAGCCCAGGCTTGAACCTGTGATGTCTAGGCTATCGGCATTTGACCTCATTTTACCTCTTTAAGATAATTGTTTTTATCTTACGGTTTCCTTGTGCTAAATATACTTTTGTCCCTTGTATTGTGACTGCTCATTTAAGGTTCTCTCCCCTCCCTTCAGTTTAACACCATGGTGCACTCTGTGAAGCCAGTACAGGTGAAGCAGGGCTGGCATGGGCTGGCCTGGGATATTACCACAAGTGATGGGATCAGCCAGACCAAGAGTATCGCTGAGCGCTTTGATGCCGTCATGGTGTGCAATGGGTCAGTACAAGAAATAGCTTTTACATCAGCTTGTGAAAATTTTTAATAAAATTTTTCTTGTATTGATTTTACAATATTTCACATTTACATCACTGAATAAATGGAGCTGCCTTTATCTTTTCTGTGGCGGAAATGCAGTTCATGAGAAAAGTGAAATCATGCTGAATTTGCAAGCTCTTGCTATCTAATTGGATCATTGGGTAAATTGTCTCGCTGATCATGATTCAACGGCTATGTTCCAAACACATCCTTACATGCTACTGCTAAGCACAATGGCAAGCATGTATAAGTATGGAGGTGTGGACAGGGAACAAAATTGGTCAGATTTGAAATGCACTTTTAGAACATCACCTTCCCATGAACTTGCATATATGTATATTGTGCTGGACTTGTGACTTTCTCATGTGCTTCAAAAGAGGCTATCAATCTCTCTGTTTCTCTAACAAGGTATGTTGAAACATTTGTGCAACCACTGCTTTATCACCTTTATCACTGCTTTGTTTGTTGGAATTTAACCCTCATATTATGTTGAAATTTTATGACACATTTTATGTTTGGGGTCGAATTGATAGAATTTTTTTTTTTTAATCCATAAATATAAAAAATCTGTGAGGAAACATCTCATTTAGAGCCTGAGGTAAGTAAAAGTTTGTGAAGTTTAAAACATGTATGGGAAAGTGCCACCAGAATCGCCCACAAAGAAAATGTATGGTGTTTTTACAAAGTACCGTTGTCATCTCTGATCATCAAAATCTGTGTATAGATATAACTTTGCGGTGTTATTATTTGTATTTTTAGAAGATATGAAGGTAAGTCGATTTCTCAGCAATGGACGTAGTCCAGGCTACCATAGTCAAGGCTTGAACATGGACAGTAATGTTAGATGTAGGTAGATAGCAAAGATAAATAAAATGTACATGCTACCTATTCAGTGAGCCTTTTTCCCTGATTGTAAATTGAATAATTACATAATTGTTCAATTGTTTTGTGCTTGACATTGCTAACTCTGTGCAGGTTATGTAACCTGTTTGCTTGTATGTCTGTTTACGTTGGGTTGGTCAGATTGTTGTGTCTTTCGCATTTTTTCTGACACACAGTTGAAGGTAATTTTGAAATATTTGTGTGGATCACACTCATGAAGTAATATTTCAGTATTTTGAGCGTGCTATCCAATTCATATTCAAATCCAGGCATTCCCTGAACATTGTCTCGTTAACTTAAAACATGGTGAATTAAACCCTGGTTAGGTTTAAACGCACATTTTTGTATTGGTTCGAGTACCCGCAGTAACCAAAGTTTCTTTTGAGCATCTTAACATTTCTTTTCCAATATGAAGTGATTGAACTCTAGAGGAGATTGAGAACAATCTGAAATAACATCTCTGTTGTTGGAAAAAAAGAATAGAATGGAATAGAAAGTACTATCATGCCTGAGTAATTACCCGCATTTGGAAGGTGATAACCTGAAGGCAGGTTGGAACATGGAGCAGGTGAGATGATTAGAAAGAGAAATCAAGGCAATCTTACTTAGGATATTTAATTTTACATTGACTTTGAAATGAATGTTAGTTTGGTGTAGTGTAATTATGCCCACTCAATATAAGAAAAGAACATGAAACTCTCATGACATGTAAGCTACCAATATATAATTTAGAAGTGATTAGATGGAGGTACACATGCAAGTAATTAGGACATTTTCTGCTGTTAATGTGATGTTTCTGTATTTGATTTACAGACATTTTTATGACCCTTACATCCCAGCCATCCCTGGTCTAAAGAACTTCTCAGGTGAGGTGATCTCTCGTTAATGCAGATATTTACCAAATTGTAAAACAAAAAACGTGTTGCCAATAAGAAAGCAATTTTTGGGAGAGGATTAGAAAGTATTTGGAACGTGTTCTGGTTGGTGGCTACAGCTCACTTGTTTAAATATTGCTACTGCTATTAAAAATGTGTGTGTGTGTGTGTGTGTGTGTGTGTGTGTGTGTGTGTGTGTGTGTGTGTGTGTGTGTGCAGTAAATAGGATTGAATATAGATGTAATATAGCATATTGAAGCATAATGATAACATTTTGTATGAACATCTGCAAGAGGAATAATCAAGTAGAAAATGCATTCAGTTTTGAATGAGCAATTTCTATTGCTAATGGTGTCTCTTTCTATTAGCAAAACATGTGCTAAACAGCAATGTTTCTGTCAGCTAACACTAAAGGCAGTAAAGTAAAGGGTTTAACTAGCCATAGTAAAGTAGGGGAGATAGGTGATAACTATGTTCTGTATGCAGGGACATTGATGCACAGCCACGACTACCGCAATGCTGAGCCTTTCTCTGGGAAGTCTGTGGTGCTGCTGGGAGCTGGGTTGTCTGGGCTTGATATCGCCATGGAGCTGTCCAGGGTCGACGCAAAGGTATCTGTTGTTGCAACCTTCGGCATACTGCTTGGTTACAAATCCCCTTCATGGGGTTGTACATTTCTGGGAAAATTTTCCTTTTTGAGTTTTTCTTTTGACTGAAGTAAGGTTAAACAAAAATTTTTACTTGACTTGCTTAACTTAGGCTAATTATTTATCTCAACCACAGCTAGCTTCATCTTTAGAAAGAGACTCTGGACAATCCTCCTCAGATTCAATTTGTGTGGTGTCATCTTTGATGGGCTCAAAGAGTTTCAAGATTGACTGAATAGCCACCAACTCTTTAATTTGTCAGCCAGTTGCACACTCTGCCATATGTTCCACCAAACAGGGACCAGTTCCGCTCTGATACAGCTGATGTTGGAGGGATCTGGAGAATAATTGAAGCAACAGGGGACATGACTTCACACTTAGAGTCCCTTCCACCAGGTTGATGCCTTGATGTGTTTGAATGCCTCCCAAATGGCATCAGCAATCCACAGCCCTTCCTTACTGGAAAATCTAACCAAACCTATAATAACTTTCCCCAGATCTAGATTAAGGTGCTGTGCAATGGCAGTAATGGTACCATATGTCGCAGAAACCTGCTCTCCAGAAAGGACCTGGGCCCGTTCAGCACATTTTGTTTGTTTATTGTTCTATGTGTTCATTAGCTTTGTTTTTGTCACTTAATCCTCCCTTCCCCCAAGGTGATTCTGAGCCACAGCCAACGCCCTCTCACCTGCACACTTCCCAAAGGGGTCCAGCAGGCTCCTCCGGTTAAGAGGGTCCTTGAAGATGGGATGCTGCAGTTTCAGGATGGGGGGCTGGCTAGGCCAGAGATCTTCCTCTTCTGCACTGGCTACAGCTTCACCTTCCCTTTCCTGGACTCAAACCTGGGTTTACGTGTCCAAGAACACCTGGTCTCTCCACTCTACAAGTTCCTGTTGCTGCCGGCATTCCCCTCCCTCTTCATCGTGGGCATCTGCAGAGCTATCTGCCCCTTCCCTCACTTCCACTGCCAGGTGAGAGAGGTCAGAGTGTCAGAGTTTTCAAGATAGGAAATGCTCATCACCTTAAAACAGCACACTGGGGTATGTAATGTATCAACCTCACGCACCCCAGGATTCAACAAAATAAATGTATTCACTAAAATAAATTCAATTAAATATCCTGTGACAACATGTACAGCAGCAAGCTGAGTTAAAGAGAGAAGTATTCTGCAATATTCAGTAAAGTGAAGACCTAGTCCTATAGAGCTCACAACAAACCAGATCACTCATTATTTAATAAGCCCTGCATCTGCACATCCAGTGTAACTTGTAAGAACCTTTGGAGAAAAATATGGTGATGCAAGATGCAAATTTGGCATATTAAGTTAGAAAAATGCAATGGGAAGTATAGTTTAAAGTACAACATAAAATATTATCATTTGTTATTTGTGACCAAACTCACTTTTGCATTATTATTAGTTACAGTGCCCTCCACTATTATTGGCACCTCTGGTAAAGATGAGTAAAAAGGGTTATAAAAAATTCACCGTTTGGTGAATTAGCTTAATCTCACTCTGAAAAAATCCAACCTTTAATTGAAGTAAATTTATTATGAGAAAGAAAAATCCCTCATCAGGAAATAATTATTTTTAACAAAACCATGTGTGCCACAATTATTGGCACCCCTGCATTTATATATAGAATAAAGTAATCATTTTTAATATTTGGTCGCATATCCTTTGCATGCCATGACTTCCTGATGTCTGTGACCCAACAACATCAAGAGATGGTTTGAGGCTCATTTGATACCTCAGACCCTTGATGACTTACAGCCATTTTACCAACCATGTATTCCATACTGTTCCAGCATAATTAAAGGTAAATCTAGTCCCACCCCCCAATTCCCATAGAGATCCATTCAAATGCCGAGACATTATATTATCGCTTGTAAGAGTGCCAGAAAATAAGATATCAAGAGTCTTTTGATGTTGTTGGGTCACAACTCATGGCATGCAAAGGATATGCGACCAAATATTAAAAATGATTACTTTATACATAATTGCAGGGGTGACAATAATTGTGGCACACGTGGTTTTGTTAAAAATAATTATTTCTCGATGAGGGATTTTTTTTTCTCATAATAAATTTACTTCAATTAAAGGTTGGATTTTTCTCATTCTTTCAGTGAGACATTAAGCTAATTCACCAAACGGTGAATTTTTTATAACCCTTTTTACTCATCTTTACCAGGGGTGCCAATAATAATGGAGGGCACTGTATGATACAGAGAAAATGTTTGTTTAACTTTTTACCCCAGTTTATTCTCGCTAATTTGGAATGTCGTCATTGTATTTATAAGACAGCCACCGTCATTGTAACATCTTCTGTCAGCTTCTTATGCGTGTCCTCTGAAGTGGGTGCAGCCAGCTGCCATTTCCTTTCACTTTCACAATCCACCAGCTCTCTCTCTCTCTCTCTCTCTCTCTCTCTCTCTCTCTCTCTCTCTCTCTCTCTCTCTCTATCTCTCTATCAGGCCCAGTTTGTACTCTCTGTCTTGGACGGATCATTTGCCCTGCCATCCCGTAAGGACATGGAGCGGGATGTGGAGATGGATATTGCCGCACGGCGGGGGCGAGGCATCGCCAGCCGACATGTCTTAAAGTTGGACTCAGAACAGTGGGCCTACAACAATGACCTGGCCCGTCTGGGGGGCTTCAAACCACTGCCAACCTATTGGAGCAACCTGTACGAATCCAACAAGATATTCAGAGCCCGAGACATGCTCAACTACAAGACGTACCAGTACGCCGTACTAAATGACAAAGAGTGGATGGTGCACACGCAGCAGGGCCAGCCCATCCAAAAACCCCTACCCTAAGCAAAGTAATGAGAACACTCGCTGTGTTGACCTATACAGTCTTATGCGTGACTGCTTGTCTCATGCGCACCTGCAGGGAGTGATTGGAAAAGCATTGCCTTCAAAAAATAGTGAAAGCCTAAATGGATTTTTCTCTGCAGCAAGCTAATTAGCCAAATGCTAATGCAGCAGTTAATACAAATGAGTGAACGCTCTCAGGAAATATTTAGAAGATTACATTTCTGTTTGTGAGTTTGTGTGAGTTTTAGCAAATTTGTTCTTTATACTACATTTTCAGGTTATTTCTTGGTCCACTGTTGCCCACTAAAAGCACATTCAATATGAATGAAATATGTAGTACATGTCTGATTTATCTAACCAGTTTTTCTGCTCTTGGTATTGTGTGCTGTAAGTTGTTTTTCTTGGTTTGTCCTCCTCACCTTCTCTCTCTCTTTTCTTATTAGTCCACCAAACTTCTCTATTAATCTAGCCCTGTGGAGTTTGCAAACCTCAATGGGCCCCAGATCCAGCACTGCATCAAGACATGGCTCCCTGTCAACGCACTGACAGCCACAATATTATACTCACAACCTCAACTTATAAAAAATTACAAAAAGTCAATAACCTTTGCATATTGAACTTTTCCCATTGTGATTAAATGTTCTTTGTGGTCGAGACTCCCTGCACTGTAAATTAAGTGCAGTGGGTGACTATCTGGTTTTTGTTTTCACTTTTATCTACTGCAGGTATTTATAAGCTCATTCATTATAAACTATAAGCCAATTCTGGCAGTATGGTGCCTTTACAACAACAACAACAACAACAAAAAACTGCAAAGTTTACATTTTTTAAATATTTTTTGATGCATTCGCAGTGTATCACGATAGAGCCGAGCAGGTTTAGTAACAAGCATGTTGGTCCAATTTAATGTGTATATCTTAACTGAAGAATTGTTAGTAGATTTTTTGTCAGCCTTTTTTTCTGTGCCAGGCTGCTCATATAATGTACTTCATACTCTACTCTTCACATTCTTCGAGATTTAAAGAAACGGTATTGTGTACTGTTTTGATGAGATGCATCAAGCTCTTCCTCGGTGCTGATTAGCATTACGAAATTAGTTGCTAAATGGGTGTGACATAAACAGAAAGCTGGAATCAATGAGGCATTTGTGTGTTTATTCTTAATGCACTGAAAAGAGGTGATTAAGATAGTGATAATACACTTTACACAATTAATTGTATAGCATTGATTTCAGTGTTTTTGATACTCATATTGTTGTCCCATGGTCCTTTTAAGTTAAATTTACTAAAACTAAATTGAATGAGTTGATATAGGAAATAATTTATACGCTTTGTTGTTTAAAAGATATCCATTACTTGAAATTACCTCATAATTTACGGGAAATTCATCATTAATTTTTATGATGTTTATTTCTACACAGACATGACATTTCATGCACACAATAAGACGTACATAATTAGGCTAAACATTATTCATTGTTTTTAATCACTTTAAGACATTAATTTTAAGTTAACGTATTTGAATATGTCACCACTAAGTTAGACTATCTTGAACAGAAGCTATCATAAACACAGATATGAACAATCTGGATGAATTTGGGAAATTGGTGCTGCAAGAGGCAGCTCAATTCATCGAACCCAATATTTCCGGAAATGTTTGTTCTTTTCCTGTCAAAAGGCACCGCTGGGATTCGAACCCAGGATCTCCTGTTTACTAGACAGGCGCTTTAACCAACTAAGCCACGGCGCCGGGTAGCTGTGGAACTTAGAAGTAAGCATAAGAACACAAACCGGGTGACCTTCAATTTAATAAGACCGAATGGAGAAGTCGTACGCTACCAATGAAAACCTGCAGAAAAATAGCCTACCCTCGGACTACTCGATAAACAATGCTAATCCAAGTAGCTCTCGTGTTTAATCGATAAATGATAATTTCACAGTGAGGTCTGATTGGCTTTGCTCGGTGCTTGTTCAGAAGTTTTAAGGTAGGCTAACTTTCTAGATAGGCTATTAAACTCATGGATAAATCTATGATGCGGGGTAAAGTAGATACTAAGGTTATTGAAATCCCATTAAAGTTCCAATGGAAGTACAATTAAATAAGAAAAATAATTTGTAGCTAATGTGTTAGTAGGCATAAATAATAAAAAATCTGAAATGTTTATTACAATAGTCCTAGGAACAGAATTATGACCAACAAACCTCAGTTTATAGTGGGAATGAGATGTTTTACACGGTAGGCCTACTGTGCAATGGTAAGAAAAATATATTAAATAACTAGTTTTCAATATGTAATAATAATTAGATAATGCAACAACTCTGTTTATGGATAAAATTCGTTCATGGATGCGACGTTTGATAGTTTTTTTTGTTTATGGAGTTTGGGACGGGATAATTTATACACTCATTGCGTAACATTATATTTAAATTATCCACGCGATGGCAGCATACGCATACATTTTGTGGCAAGGCGTAGCCTAACTTTGTACGGTAAGCGCCTTCAACTAAAATGGGTCTATGTTGTCAACCAATCAGACGAGATTGCACACGTTGTGGACAAGAGAACAGTTTTACTAAATAACACCATTACCCGGACGCAAAGTATAATCACCCACCAGACGGCTTAACCTGTTGGTGAAAACCCTAGCAGGGGTGCGAAGCGCGAGTTTATACCTGGAAACCAAAGAGCTTTTTAAACTTGGTGGATACCCCTATCATAGGTATGCCCAGAACAAGTTTGTTTTGTTTATTTGTTAGTAATTGTTTTGAAGCCTGCAGTCTGTTTTGAAGCCTATGCCAATCATGTTGTTGAGGTCAATGACCAAGTTTTTTATTTTTTTAAATCCCAATCCATTAAACCGGCTGCAGCAAAAATAAATGGCAAGGGAACCTTTAAATCTGAACCAAAACCCAATAGCCAGAGAGCCACTGTTCTAAAGCTTGATGTCAGTTGGAGTGCTTCTTAAATTATGAGGTATTTTCTGGTTACATAATCTTGCTAGACATATGAGATTATGCTTGTTTACATAACAAGTTAGATTAATATTTTAATGCAACCTCTGAATTTAGTTATACACCTTAAATTGAGTGGTTTAAAAGCAAATGTACTTGTTGAACACAAGTAAACTTTGAAATATCTACTTTGATTCTTAGATGTAGATTAATTACGTCCAGCTAAACACAGCGACATTGTTTACTACATTTTCAAATCCATAATACAATCATACAGCACGTGCAAATAAATGTTACATAATGGATAAACTAACAGTTCTGAGAATAATCAGAGGTGCTTTTTTGTTTTTTTTCTGCGATTTTGCAGGAGCTTAGATGATTCAATAAACTTTATTTCATCTTATTTCGTCATTTATTTATAACCACTGAACACATGGATAAATCAGTGCAGACACAGACCACACGCCCATAACACTGTGATGACCATGACTTCACTCATTTTTCTCATTCCTCCCACACATCACCCACTTCTTTAAGCATATCTCACTCTTACTAATCTTCCCCCACCATTTTAACGGGTTTCCTACCACGTCATTGTCCAGTCCAGAACCGCTATTTCCTATGAAATGCCATTTTTAGTTCTACATCAGATATATTTCTTTGTAATGGAGATTTCATGGGATCACTGAAAAATTACCCAGAATCTTACTGATGTATGGAATATATAAAATTCACTTTTTTGTACTATAGATAAAATATGGCTCCCCCTGAATGGTTGCAGTACTCCTTTGGGTGACCTTTTATTGAAACGTTGCTAAACTCACCATAGTAACCCATAAGTGACACCATTATCTGAATAAATCTACTGCGCAGTATTACATAAAATGTACTTACAATGCAAAAAAGGTTTGACATAAATTTATAGGCAGGCTGTAAAATTCAGAAATTGCATAAGAGCTTCATGATGAACCCAGTAAAGCACAGACATGAATTTATTAAACAGCATATCTGCTGCGTGACATTCACACTGATGTTATAATTTTTGTATTTCAGCCATATATTGGAAGCACACCTTTTTGTGTGAGAACATACAGGTGATACCGTATGTTTGTATACTGTAGATGATGTCATAATGTCTGGCTGCTTCTGGTTCTGGAGAGTCTTCTAACAATAGTGTCTCGGAACCATTCAAGGAGGGGCCAACGCCTCGCCTCACAGGCCAAAACAGTGCAAATATAACAATAAAAACTATATAAAAGGAAACCAAAACGAGTGTTTGTTGAACATTTTGTGACATTCTTGTCTTCCCACAGCCGGCTGTGTAATTAAACTTTCCTGTCTTCTGTTATCAACATCGGGTCAGTCTCGTCCACAGTATGAAGATTATTTTATTCCTTTCAGTATTTTGGATTGACCAACAGATAAAATCCCAAAATTATTTGAATGAATAGATTTTTAAAATAAAAATTATACTTTTAAATGTATAATTTAATTTGAGTCTTTGGTTGTGCCTTGATTTTTTCAGGTTGAACACAGTGGGTTAGTTTTTTTAATGTTGTAAATGAGGATTTTGAAACTGATGCCATCTGCTCTGTCTGGCTAGTGTGGCAAGAAACCGCCAGTAGGCTTCTAGGAAGTGTGACAAAACACAAGACTTAATTCCAGATGTGTAGCGTGTGTGTGTGTGTGTGTGTGTGTGTGTGTGTGTGTTTGTGCATGTATGTGTCTAAGTGAACGATTGTGTAATGCTTATTCCTGAGACTAGCAATGATGTTCTCTACTATTGTAAGTGGACAAGTGTCTGCTCAGTTATTGTAATATAATGTAACAAAAGTGAGCGACTGTGTGTCTGTGTACTTTAGACACGGACACATAGAGGAATTTGCTTCATTGCTCTGAGGTGATGCCTATGAGTTTATTTCCTGTTTGCCTTGCGCTGGGCTGTACTACTGATGTTGTGTCATGTATGCATTGTGTTATGGGATATCTGCACAATTGGGCTATCTATATCCATGGTGAGTCAGTGTATGCTTTTCTAATCTGCCCACCAGCAGCATCCCCCAGACAAATTTGTTCATGGGGAACACATTAATGGCAACATTGACTCATTTTTTTGTACCCGTCTGACCTTTAACCCCACTACCATCGATTCCCATGATTCTCTATTACTCTCTCTTTCCTGGAAATTTGTACTTTCAGGATTTAGTGTGTTAAAAATAATATGTACAATATACTTAAAAGAGGGTATGCAAAAATGATGAATTTTTGAAAGAAAAATTAAAAAATTTTCAGTGAATGTCAGATATACTTGACTAACCAGATTAGTGTCTACATAAAAAAAACAGGATATAAAAAGCGCAGATAATTCAGTACTGCTAGTACTAGCTAACCTACTGTGAGGCATAATAATGTCTTTGTTGTCATCCTTTCATTTCTTACATAATACAAATAATTTTGGTTATAAGAACAGGCAGACCCCCATAACCCCCCCTCCAAAAACAACTATATACAGTTGAAGTCGAAAGTTTACATACACTTAGGTTGAAGTCATTAAAACTAATTTTTAACCACTCCACAGATTTCATGTTGGCAAACTACAGTGTTGGCAAGTCAGTTAGGACATCTACTTTGTGCATGACACAAGTAATTTTTCCAACAATTGTTTACAGACAGATTATTTCACTTTTAATTCACTATATCACAATTCCAGTGGGTCAGAAGTTTACATACACTAAGTTGACTGTGCCTTTAAATTTGTAATATTTGGTTGCATATTCTTTGCATGCCATGACCTCCTGATGTCTGTAACCCAACAACATCAAAAGATTCTTGATATCTTATTTTCTGGTGCTCTTACAAGCGATACTATAACATCTCTGCATTTGAATGGATCTCTATGGGAATTGGGGGGTGGGACTAGATTTAAGTTCATTCAAGCAGATTATCTTGAACTAATGGTTAGAGAAATTTTCATATTCCTGAACGTACAAGGTTTGTCGTTTTGATTGATTTTTTATCTTTGAATAACTGTATACTCACTTTTCTAGATGAAAGTACACTAATAAAACATCACCTCAACTGAGTTAAATACTGAATGAATATACCTACTGTATATTATAGATATAACATCACTACTTAATTGAGTTCATACTTTAATTATGTTCCAAATTTGAATGACGAACATGCTTGGGGTTTAATGTCATAATATAATGGGCTATTATAACTAACTACTACATGTTATTTTGTCTGTTTATTTTTGATAAAATTACAGTTTTTTCCACACAGAATTGAATCCTCCCATATTCTGGTTTTGATTAAGTTTGTATGAAGTGGATAAAAGTTTACTTTCATTAAATTGACAACATACATTTGACATTTTTGACGTCATGTGGCGCTGTAATGGTGACATGTAGTCTAGCTGTCTCTTGTGTTCGTGTTTGTTAATTTCAATGTGTTTTGTTGTGTCGGGCATTTGTCTTTTGTTTTTTTCATGCGCCATGTGTATGTTGTGGGACGCGGAAGCGGGGTGGAGATTTTTCATGGCACTCCTGCTGCTCGTTTTGATAATATTGATGAATTGTCTAATCGATATAATTTTGTTTGTGGTCGTCAGCATGGAGACGCATTCGCAACATATGCTCGGGAATGTCGGTTGGATCTGCAGCAACAAAGTTTACCATCGCTCTTCACCGGAGTTGAAGATGTCGGGACTGATCCGGGAATGCACGCAATCTTAAAAAGGCATCCAGGGAAGGGAAGGAGAAGATAATGCGGGGGAGGAGTGAGGCAACAACTGGGAAGGCTGACGCAGTTCGGTGCTCCATTTCGACAGTGTACAGAGACGGCAACACTGCGTGTATGGAGGAAAGTCGTGGAGGTGGAGTTTGTGTGTTGGACTGCTTAATCACACTGGACATCTCAGGACAGCGGGAGCTATTTTTAATCATGATGTTTGGCTGTAGACTATTCCAGTTTAATTCACTTAATTACTTTGATTAAAGCAATGATTATACTGAATGTCTTTATTTGATATGTTTGTTTGTGTATTGTGGGTCTGCCCCACTGTCTATGTCTTTTTTGTTGATGCTGGTGGCTACAACTGAAGTTCCCTAAAGGGAAAATAAAAGTTATACTATTCTATTCTATTCTATTTATTAAACATCAAACAGGCAAAAATGCAGTGACAGCAATGAAAAAGTCACGTTTGACAAACAGATATTTCATGACAATTTTTTCAGGGGTTGAGGTAATGCCACTAAGTAAAAAGGAAAAGCCCGTTCTCAGGTGGAGTTTTTCAATGTACCAATGTCAGTTTGCACATCATTAGGTTGTACCAGAAGAAAATGTAAATCAAGGTCATTTTTATGACTGGTTTATATTATAGTAAACCAGGAAACAAAGAAAACCAGTGTTCTTTATATTGCACATATGCACTCACACAGAGCATTGCATATAACACAACAAGATGTGTTCAGATTGAAAGATCTTTCCATAGTTGGGGAAATTAAGTACAACTGGAGGAAGTCCTTCATTTTTCATGAAGTCATAAATCCAGATGGCAATGTCATATTTAATTTGTAACTGTAATTCTGTAGCTTTCCAAAGGTAGGACACAAAAGTATAGCTCACTATCTCTGTAGTGTAGCAACTAAAGACATGACTTGCATACCCAGATAATGTAGCCTGTACTGAATCTGTATGTAGTATGGACGTATTTAATGACAGCTGCAAATTAACTGCTTTATTTACTTTATTTTCTAAATTTTTGCCATTAAGTTTGTTTGACCTATTTAAGGGCCCTATCTTACACCCGGTGGAAAGCGGCGCTAACCCAAACGCAAGTGTCTTTGCTACCTTACACCCGGCGCTAGGTTCATTATAACGCCTAGCGCTTACGTCCTTTAACTAGCATGTATTCTTGCGCCCATTACAAGTGAACTAGGCGTGTTGCTCTTAAGATGAGGAGTGGCCAGGATTATTTTTGGCGTATTGCTATCTTGAGCCAGCAGAAAGCGCTTGCGCTAGAATCACCACAAACCTGGTCTAAAGTCATGTCGCAGTTGTTTACATGTTATTTTAACGGCGCATATACAGTAAGTGCGTCTACATAGGCGTGTGCACAGGTACCCTCCTGTCTGTTACACACAGGGGCGCGCACAAGCATGACTAAAATATCTAGATCACAATGTGAAATATTATTATTGTGTAGGCTATATCAAAAATGCATAATAATAAAAGGTTCCATAGGTCCACATACCTTTCCCTCAGCGAAGGGAAACGATGCCACATTACATTGCTCTCAGCCCACTCCATCAACATCCAGGCGATGTGCGATGGTACGGGACAATGGCTATACATTAAAAAGGAGCTGATAACACCTATATCAAGCCTAATGCGCAAATTGTCATTTACACCTAATGCATGAATTGTCATTCAATGGAAAACGCGCGCACTGAAATAGGTGGACATTTGAGTTCTGAAAATGCGCTTCAGACGTCATTACAATACAGCTCTGTTTATCTAGGAAAACAGCCTGTAAGTAAATAGAATGGTTTGTGACTGAAAAAAGTTAAAAACCTTGTCCAGTGAATATTGCTTTTATTATTTTTCAAATAGCCTAGGCTACAGCGGATTCGCTGTGCATAAGGTTTTTTTTCGATAGCCTATGGTTAAAAAACGGAGATAAGTGTCATCATGTTAACTGAATTGTAACCTTAGCTATCCTTCGTCCTTCATATTTTTTAAATTACAGTGACAAGGTTTCCATACCCTCAGCTTATTAAAACCCCGCTGATTTAACCTGTTATTCCATAACTGAACAAAAGATTTTAAAGAGAACTAAGCGTCTAATTAGAAACGAAATTTGCAGCACGTTACACAATTAATTTACAATTAATTTTAATTCCATTATCTGCATGTGCGCTTTTCAGGAGCAGGTCTGTTTCCCCTGCTGTAAATCGCACATTTCTCGGTCTTCCTGGGAAAGTGGATCGTATTACGCTACCAGTAAAACAGGTTGGTCACATTTCCATAAGCAGGACATTATAAAACAAGGGAAAATATGCTGAACCTATGGGTTGACAACCTGACAGATTTATTGTATTTAGTGTCATCATTAAGGCAAAATAACGTTATTTATGTTATTAATCAAAATTAGAATGCAGGTAGCCTAATGAACTTCGGATGAAGCTTGAACATGAGTTCATTGCATAATCAAACGAAATTCGTTAAACAAGCAGGCTAATTTGGCGTTTTCTAAGGTGAGACGGAAGCAATTGGTCGCTTATTCTCAGCTGTTGCAGGTGCTTTTAACGAAATATAACCGCATATATTTTGTAAACAGCACTGTCAGGAATTACCGGGAACTCATAATGGTTAGCCCGAATAATATTGATCATAGGCTACTATTGATCCATATAGCCTATTCCTTGATCGCACTAAACACGCACGAGCATGTCTGTTTCGCCACCATAAGCAATCCGCCAAGGTGGAAAAGCAGACTTTTAAAGGGAATGGGATATGACATTTTGATTGGTTTATTGCATGTCACGCCCAAGACACACCTATAATTAATGAAGAGACTAGGTTCAGCCCAGTTGCACCTTGCGCTGTGCTTAGCGCCCAAAAAACACGCCGCTAAAATAGCAAAAGTGGACTTGGACACGCCCAAAATGGACTTAGCGCCATGCGCTTAGACCAAGCGCCAAGATCGCCAAGATAGGGCCCTAAGTGTTTAATTTCCTTTGTTGTTCTATTACATATTAGTATTGTTACACTAACAATTTAGTTTGATGATTTTTATCCTGGAGACACAACCTTTACGTGAGAATGAGAATTGTTGTGTGTCATGTGGAAGTCTGGCCTGTTTTTCAGAGACAGTAACATGAACAGATGTTTCTGGATAATGGGTTTTTGAAAGGATTGTATGAGCAACAGGGGAGAGGGAAAAAACAAGAGTCATTTTCTCACAATGCCAGACTTTTTATATTATGTAAGACCCTGAGATGGGAAAGAGAGAAAAAGGTTGAGAGGTTGGAAAGAAGGAGAATAAGAGAAAGAGGGAAGTGGTGTGGTGAACTATTAGGTGACATATTTCCAAGGTGTTCAACTGGTCTTACAAAAGCATACACACATCCAACATTTTAGATGCATGGTAAAAAAATAAATAAAGAAAAAAATACCTGCACAATGATCTAAACTCCCCAGAATAAGTAAATTATTATTATTATTAATATTATTATTGTTGTTATTATTCACCAGGGAACTAATGAAATAGATAGTGTTGGGAGCTTTATATCAGTGCATGAATATATTTTCTCATAAGGTAAGCAGCTGGTCATTTTTTAGTCTCAGTTGCCCTATAAACTGAAGAGTCCCAGGAGACACAATGTTCTGTGTAGTCAAAAAGCACATACTGTATTTTAAGCATCTGATAATTCTTCACTCCCGTTTTGATCCGCAAACAACCCACTAATATGAATCATGGGTTTTTACTTTACCCCAGAGGTGCTCCTCAGAGGGAGCGACGGGGGAAACTGACTCAGCATTTCTGTGCAAACTGATGAGTCTAAGTGGGTCTCGAAGCAAGGGTCAGCTTTTTCCAAATGGTTCAGCAGAACAATCATGCAAGTCAACAGGGTGGGTCTACATCACGCTGAAGCTATAAAATTAAAATGCAGTTACTTGTTATACTTTAGTGTGATATGTTTTTTGGACAAAGCTTGATTATGTTCCCACATAATGATCCCATGTTAAATCCTCTTACTAATACTTATACTAATCTTTTGTTAACTGGAGCAGCATTGTCAAAAAACCACGATAATGTTAATCTATAATGTTCGAACAGTGTCTATTCTAATGTTTCTGAGAGAGGAAGTAAGGCTCCGTGGTTGTAATTAATGGATAATTGCATAGTTTTGTGTCTTGTATTGCAAATGTCTATGTAATAGTTCTTTCCGGTCGTTTTTTGTTTCTGTTGTTTGTTTATTTATTTATTATTTCAGACAGTTATTGTGCAACCGCCATAGGGGTTCTGTGATAAAGTGATTCTCAATCATGCACTGCGAGACAGACTATGCCGTCTGACTCACTAGCCTAGTCAATGTACCATGACTCACATACTGTAAAGGCACTGCAGGTACTGAGAGTGAGTGTCTACTGAGAGACAGAGGGCAATATGGAGGGAGAGGGCGAGGAGACTGAGGTTCATTGGCAGCATCTGGCCCAGCTGTGCCAGATTAGATCTGTCTATGACAGATTTGGACCAGTTATGTAACAGTATGGGTGTGCGTGCAAATGGATGAAAGATACAGCACCACAGTCTGTACATATACAGTTAACCACAGCCTCTCCCTGATTCAACACAACCGAAGGCAGGCTCACACAGGTCAGGTTAGATAGCATTTTCAGACAGATCGTTATTTCCATTGAGACGGACAGAATCTTTGTTCAGAAACCTTCTTAGCGCCCAACTTGCTCCATGCTCATGGCAATCACCACACACATACATATTGTGACAAATTACCTTTTACAAGGTTGGCGGACGCAATCTTTAGCTACCTTTCTTTGGTCAGGTTGTCAAATGTACTACTGTTAGCTGGAATAATTCAACAATGTGGAGGGGAAGGTTGTCGTGGATGTATAAGTCATTGACACCAACATCGTTTGTGCTTCTATGGCATTTCCATTCATACAAAAGCTTCAAGATTCCTTCAAAATGATTCTATAACTATTATATTAATTACCATACTATCATCTATGAATATGAGACCAATCAGATCAAAAAATGAATGAAGGAAATCTACACTTTAAATTCCTAGGGCACATGAAAACAAGAACGTGCCTGGTATTTTCAAACAAGTTCTGATTCTGAGATGAATTTGAAGGATGAATGTGTATAACATAACATAACATAATGATGAGAACAGGCCATTCAGCCCAACAATGCCCGGCATTTTCCTTCCACTAACGGGTGCTCACCGTTTACCTACAAACCAAATAGTATCTGACACTATCTTGGTCTTGAAAACCCCCAGAGTATCTGCCTCTACTCCATGATCTGGCAAGCTATTCCACACTAAGAAATAGTTCCTGATGTCTGTGTGGAATTTACATTTTGCTTATTTCCATCGCTAATAGCTTGTGCCATTCAACAAAAAATATATACAAGAAAATAATTGTAATTGTGTAAAAAGTCAGTGTTAATTTGGTTGTAGCAATTTTTGTTTTTGAAATTCTGTTTTATAAGTCTGAATACATATTTCATTGAGTAGATATTGCTAGATTTTTTTTTTTCCTGAACTGAAGGCATGATGCGGTATATCGGCAAGCTTTTTTTGTGCATGTTGGAAAGTAAAGAATTCTGTTAATACCATACATGCAAGTGTGAGTTTGTGTCGGTGATGGGCTTTGTGCTGCTTCAGTTTCTCATGTGAATTGTTCTGTTGTGCTCTAGGAATCATCCTAACTTCCCCCATATACCCACTGTGTGGGGCACTACCATTTCCCCTGGCCGTTCCTCCAGTTGTTGGGCCAAAGCATTAGAAGGTTTAATCAATATACAGTGCCCTCCGTAATGTTTGGGACAAAATACTTTATTTATTTATGTTTTACATTTGGCTCTGTACTACAATCTGTCCCCTTGTTCTACTGACAGAACTCAACCTGAAGAATCTCTTGTAGTTCACTTTGTTAATCCCTTTCATGAACTTAAAAGCCTCAATGAAATCAGCCCTAAGTCTCCTTTTACTAAGCTTAAAGTCATTAAGTATCTTAAGTCTTTCCTCATTCATTTTGTCTTCCAGTCCAGGAACAAATTTAGTTGCCCTTCTTTGAACTTTTTCCAGAGCCTCTATATTTTTCTTGTAGTACGGTGCCCAGAACTGCACGCAGTACTCTAAGGGCCTGATTTACTAAGACCTTTAGCATGTGCAAAACCTTTTAGCACATGCAAAACCAATAACATGACCAATGATTGGTCATGGTATTTGTTTTTCACCAATCATTGCTTGTGTTATTAAATTTGCGTGTGCTAATGTGACATGGTCTTAGTAAATCACACTCTAAATGTGGTCTGATTTAAGTATAACTTCCCTACAGCACAATGCCTAGAACCTGAAAGGCTTTGATCAACTATTACTCCCAAGTCTTTTTTAAAATGAGCACATTCCAATGTTCTCATAAAGTAGTCCTGCCTTATGTTTTTATTTCCCACTTGAAGAACTTTACATTTAGCTATATTGAGGTTTCCGCCCACTTCTGCATTCTGTTTAATTCTTCTTGGATTACAATTCACATTTTATTTCACTCGTAATTGATGTATCATAAAAGATTTGTAGTACTCGTGTACTCAAATTTTCATGGCTGAAAAGTTTCTACCTCGGTTTTATTTAATTTATATATTCTCTTCATCTGTTATGCTCCTTCACTCTCTGATAGTGATACTAATTTGCACGAGCACTTTACTTAAAAGCAAATCAAAGCACAGCTTTTGTAATTTCATTTTTGGCCAGTTTGACCATTGTAAAGAAGAGTGCCCGTTCTTTTCTTCTGCTCCTCTGTTTTCAATTTCTGGACAGCAAGACTTTCTTTTTCAGTCATTTTTTTAACACAGTAGAGATAGCACTCCTTTGTCCATGACTCTAGTCACACTATTGGTTGAGTACTTGTGAAATCTTGAACAGAAAGGGAGGTAAAAACAAAAACAGAAAGGGAGGAAATTGCTTTGTGATAACTCCGTGTATCCGAGAAAGGTAAAATATGTGTCTTTCAACTAAGTAAATCTACATTTTTGGATCATTGAAAACATTCAGCTGACACCTTCCAGTGCATTAGCTATTTGCCATTTTTGGGAAATCTCAAGCACAATGAAGAGTCATGTGAATAGATGGCTTGTCATGAGTTGACTTGTCTGTTGCATTGCGGACACATCCAGCTATCTTTCAGTCTTCCTGTTGGAAGACATGTAACACCATTGAAATTTTGTCTTGTGGGGGTTGCCAGGAAATGTTTTTTCCCTTGTGGCTCTTTGTTCACTTCCTGAAGCTAATCATATTTGGCACCTCTAGCCTACCACTCAACAAATTCACAGACGTTTAAACAAAAATAGGCAATGCTATTTAGGGATACAAACTGTGAAATGTATGATAAGTTTTTTTTATCTCTGAATTCCAATCCGTGGGCTCTGCCAAAGCTAATTATTGGTTATTAGATCATTCTAGTATGTATTTGGATTTGAAAAATAGATTGAATTTCCTTCAATCTTTCTTTTTTATTTTTTGGTATTTTTCCTCATGACCTGATATTGCTTTTACTTTGCTGATATTCCTGATAAAGCTCATTTCATGTGACCTAATTAACTGAAAACATTTTATTATGCACGTTGTAATATGAACATGCACGTTGAAATCAGCCAACTTATGTTTTGAAAAATGAGAGGCAGTGACCTCGTTCTCTAAGGTTGTCTGTAGGTCACACACAGTACCTTATCTAAATAAGCCTTGGGAACACAGTACTTGGAACTTCAAGTTAAATCAGGAAGTCACTTGTATCTGAAATTCTGAAAGACTGCAGCCTGAAAGAACATAAAAGCAAAATTCCATCTCAGTCCAACTGAGATAATCATTTTCAGTATATTCACTGAAGGGAGAGAGCCACCCCCCCCCCCCCCCCCCCCAACCCCGCATCTCATTGCACAAGATCAGCTCCTCTGGTTGATCAGGCATCTGCATCCTGCCTGTGCCAGTTACGTAAGCAATGCAGACCTCCAGCAAAATGCCTGCAGTTCAGCAGAATGAAATGAAGGCGCAGCTGACTACATGCATTTGAAAGACACGCTTGCCAGTCAGCATTCTCTTGAGTTGAAGGAGGATATTGCGACAATGGGACAGGACTACAAATATGATGGGGCATCATAAAATTTAGCAAAAGTTTTTTTTTTTAGAGCGGGAAGATAAAGAGATAAGAAAACGAAACAAAGAAATGAAAATAAAATAGACATTATTAGACATTATTCCTAAAAAAATAAAAAAAGTGAAATCTTTGGTTGTTTCTGGAATTTACGCCATTGGTATGTTACTTACGCATTACCATATTACAGGGGCATTCTTAGTTGGAGTGAGTGGGAGTGATTACAGCACATAAGAACCACACACAGCAGCCGTGGAACAAATGGCTCATCCCAGAAACTTTCCACAGGCCTCCCTTATTTACTACCTTTCACCTTCCTTTCTTCACCAGTCATCACCAACCAACTTTCCTTCCCGTATGCATAGCCCATAACCTTTACCCCTTTGCAGTGGTGACCATAGCAATAACAAGAGTCAACATGTGAGTGTATATGTTTGTATTTGTGTGTGTGTGTGTGTGTGTTTGCTGTTGACTGTAAATGCATTAATAACTATGGGGGAGAAGTGGAGCCCACTGTTAGATAAAATGGAAAATAAATACAACATGTGATTTTGTTTAGTAAATGTGACCCCTCCTTAAAACATTATCCCTATTCATAACAGTGAAATACAAAAATGTGACCAACAACACAATTATATGTAACATAATTCTACATTATGCAGCAGGGACCTTGACTAAATTTGACTTGAGAAGACAATCAATAAATATTTTATAGTTCGGTTTACAATTAAATAGTATTCCTTTCTTTCCCTTTTCTTCACAAGAACAGTTTGGTGAGGTAAACTTCATGATAGCTGAACTCATGTGTATTTAACAGTGAGGCCAATCCAGGGTTTGGTTTGAAAAGCATTTTTGTTAAACTTAGCCATAAAATATTATTTTAACTATTTTACCAATAGTAATAGTAATAGTTCAATAGTGATTGATGGTGTGTCTTTCCATGGGGAAGTCCAGTTCTGAAACACTCATTTTGAGCTGTCCAGCTTATGAAATGTCCACCCAAGTTGAAATTGCCCAACAAGGTATGTGGTAATACTTATCACTATATATTCATGTGCAAGAGCTGCTCAAAATTGAGTGCTACATTAAGAAAATTGTAGATAATTTTTTATTTCAGGACAGATTGGAGAGACAAAAGGCTGGGAATAAAAATGATAGATGGAAAATAGAATGTAAATATTAAAAATCTGTAAACTGGAATAAAATAATAATAAAAAAGAAAAAATGGTATTTGTGTGTGTGTGTGTGTGTGTGTGTGTGTGTGGTGATTCTCATGACGGGGGTTACACAAGGTAGCCATGCACAACGAGTCACCATGATGAATGAATGTGTTATCATTAACACATGATGGTCTCAGAGTGAAAGTGATCGTCTGACAGGAGTTGCCACACACACACACACACACACACACACACACACACACACAGAAACACACACACACACACACACACGCACGCACGCACGCACACACACATTTTTATCCCCCTTTCCTTTTCCCTTTTATGTTAACTTACTCATCAGTGATTCTCAGATTGGGCTGCTTTGTCACCTCCGCTATAGTCAGTCTCTTTCTCTTGTGTGATCTGTCAACACAGTGTAGAAAAAATAGAGCATATTCTTATAAACTTTAGATTTGAACTGTTTATTTAAAAACTATGCAAAACAAGAGGTTACGGTCTCGCCATAAACTTCTGTGTCATGATACACATAGGCTTGCTTTGAAGAAAAGATAGAAAACTCTTCAGAGACACATCTGTGTGGTCTGATGAGGTAATGCATGACACAAACATAGCAGAACTACTTTAGTTATTTGATTATGTATATGAAAGTAATTATGTATCACACTCATTCTGACCAGCTTTTGAAAATTAGAAGCTGAAATCTAATCTAATAAAAAGGTTGCTCATAAAAACTTTGAGTTGCATTAAAAAAACACATGGCTTTGCTCAAGAGTATGTTCCCATGTGTATGTGAGAGTAACTTTGGTTCATTGTTTTTCCAGTGTGGTCCTGGTCTGTTGCCCAGGACTACAGTGACTACTCAGTGTTCCAAAGTGAATTCTCTTGCTCATCCTGATGTGGAATGTAGTGGGTGTCCCAAATCCATTCACAACCAAATAAGGAATGCACCAGTCAAAGCAGGAGGATAATGATTTGTCAGCTCTTTGATGACATTATGAAATTGTCAGATGAATGCATAGTGCTGTGGATGAGTGTGCTCCGGAATCCCCTCAACAAAACCCTGGAAATAAGGGTTTCATCCTGGGATTTTAAGTGCTTCCATTTGTGAGAAAAAGTCACCCACTCAAAAGCTTTTTGATGAAGTTGACTCAAATATGCGCCCTCAAAGGGGTAAAGGGATCATATTCGGCCATGACGTAACCGTCTTCATGTCACTTTCTGCGCCATCCTCATTGTACATGTTACTTCAAGGACACAGCTGCGCACGTGATATGAGCGCAAAATTCTTTCTGGTTCGGATGTATTCCCCATTGGTTTTTACTGGCATCGCTGTCTCTACATATTATATCCTCTATGGACTTCAAGGGAGACATTTTCTTTTTGGCAACAGAGGCCAAAAAAGGTCATTTTGCATCACTTTATGTAGCTTTTGGCTCTGCCAGTGTAAAATGCCATAATAAGGTGAGCAGGCTATGCATTTATTTTATTTGTAGCTAGCTAGCTGTATATTTCAGCTGAATCTGACCCGATAATTTCAGTTAGCTAGCTGAGCAGACAATGCATATATTACACAAAATTATGCAAATGATGCAAAATTACACGATTGTTTGCTGAAGTGAGATCCAGAAGACATCCCCGGACTTGTAATGATACCTTCTCTTCAGCCGGAGCATCCAGAATGTGCTCTCAGAACGATCAGAAAGCACTCAGGGAGCCAATAAATGAACAAACCCCAAATATCATCATCAATCATCTTCATAAGTCACTTTTCATCAATAAAGAAAATGAATTACATATGTTCCCAATAAGGTTATTATCACAAACCAGAACTAAAATGAAAACTATATGTGAAAAAACATCGTAAACTGAATTAAAAATAAAAACAAGAGTTTTTGAAAAAAGGAGAACTTAACTAAAACTAGCAAACCTGCTCTTAAAACTAACTAAACCTAAACTGAAATTGGAATCAAAATTGAAAATTTACATTTTGTAACCATCATCACATGTAAACTGATTGATATTCTCAATAAAAATAAAGATTTGAGTTTACTACTTAACTACATAAATTGACTACATGTTTTGTAAATGAGGCCCAATGTGTTTAATGAAACAACTGGCGATGCACTGAGATACAGTAAGCTGTAATGCAGCCCATGGTGGCTGAATGTTTTTGTGTATGTATGATGGCGTAACTAAGTTGTTAACTTTATAGGAACACATCACAAGAGCACAGAACATCAACAGTTTATTTTTAAAGGCAACTAAAACTAATACATCATGACATCAGATCTTTGTGCTTTTCATTTCACTTACCAATAATTTGGTGCCGTGACTTAACCACTGGTTTCCATGGAGATGGGCGTGGAGCAGATTTTTTGGAAAACTTTGAGATCTCGCATTCCTGTTTATGCTTGTCTGAGCAGATTACTTTATTCTGGACTTTCATTTTTGCACAAGATGATCCTCTAAAAGTGTAGAAGTGTTTGTACAGAAGAATCCCTAAGAAGCACATGTAGTGCAAGAATTTGTATTTTCTTTAATTTTTTTTTGTTGATTCTATGTTCATTTCTCATGGGGCATAAGGGCCTTCATTGAGCAAAAAAACACCACTTGATACTCTTTATGCAGGGAGAGGTGTGTTGCTGGCTTGAAGCCTGGCTCAATGTTTGGGAACAGGATGCACTGTGGGCCATGTTTTGGTTGTGGCTAACAGCTCAAGGGCATGCCAACCTCCCGGCCTGTGTCCCTGGGTGTCTAAAGCAAATAACCTATGTGACATATCAGACCTTTGTAATGTTTTGCCTTATGTAACATGCAATATTGTGGCATATGAGTTTCAAACAGATGATATTAGAAATATACTGTATAAGTAGCATTAACTTCAATCTAAATTTATATATACCCTTCTTCTTAAAGAGAGAGGATTGTTTCCATCATTTTGCCCACAGCCTGGTGTATTGTGGGGGAATATGTGGTGTGGTGTGATGCATCTCTATGCCAAATAACTGTTTTCATTCACGTTTGATTTCATTCATATATTTCAGTGTGCCTTCTGTTGATGGAAAAATACAAGTCGAAAAAAGTTTGTGTCTTTGAGAAAGGTGCATGCAGGGGGTACAACAAGGACCTACTGTATGTTGATGGAATATGCTAAAGCTGGCATGCTGAGAATGGTTTATCTTCATAAGGCCAGTGTTTCGCATAATCGTTCTGCTCAGCATAGCTACGGGCACCTGTTACTTGTCATGAAAAATAAAGGGGTTAAACCAGTCAGTACAAATGTTACATGAGCCTAGCCACAATATGAGGGTGTAATCACAGCCTTATGATTATGAGGGTGTAAACACAGCCTTACGATTATGAAAAAAATAGTAGCTGTTGTCTGAATATAAGTACCATTCTTGCCAAAGGGCATATATGTAAAATGAATGTTTATGTGACAGGACACAACTCTATAAAACCTTTTGATCCCTGAGAAAGCAATCTGCATCCCCCTATGACGGGGCTCCCAGCACTGTTTCTAAATAAACTATATATTCCATCTGTGGAATATATACTATATACTAATATATACTAATATATGGAACTAAAAAAATAATAATAATTCTACTTCAAATTATAGGTATTTATTGAAAGTTAACTTGCCCTCTACAACCTGGCCCCCTCTCTGTTCTCCTTGCACTCTCTCTGTCCCTCTGGACATGCAGAAACGCTATGTGAACACTCTGGCATGGAATGTTGGCAGTACTAGACCATTTCTGGTATGCTGTTGTATTAGTCACATCGTCAGAAACAGAGACAAATAGTGGGCTGGGAGGGGGTTACTGGCACAATATTGTGAATGGAAACTAGACACATTTAAAAGGCTGCCCTCAAATAGGTATGATTAGTTACAGTCAGAGAAGAAAGATAGTCTATTATCAACAGTAAAAGTATGAGTGAGGTCAGGTTTAATAAGTTTTCCCAGTAAAGTGTGAAATTTCCATTGAGGAAACATCATGACTGAACATATTTTACAAAAAAAAAGAAGAAAAAGAAAAAACTATGTCTGTTTCCATGTGTGTATATGTGTATAAGCTCCGGGGGGAGGGGGGTTGGGGAAGGGGGTGTTATTTCAGACACTAAGATGACTTCATACTAACGAATGACTTCTGTGCTTGTCTGGGGGGGAGGAGTCTGGGGTAGTGTGCCTCTATATATAGCCAGCAAACTCAGTCTGAACTAGTACTTGTCTAACATAGAAGGAAGACTGGACTGCAAACACTGAAATCTGCTCAGACCTATAAGTCAACTATTCAACCACAAGGTAAAACTTCTTACAATACATTAAGTTTTACTGCAGATTCATTTTCATCATGCTGCAGGTTTTAAAGAACCTTGTGTTTTTGGGTGTTTACATTACCTTTACTTTTGTTAGAATTTACATTTATTATGCAACAAAACTACCTGTAATTACCAATAAGCGTACCGTTAACAGTCATTAAGATTTCTGATTTTGTATTCACTTACTGATTTTACTGAAGTTTCTTTGGCAAGTAAAGATAAGTGAAGAATGCTATTATGCACTATTACAATCTAGTCTTTTGTGATTATCCCTTAAAGATTATAAACCTATTATGTACAGTTGAATACAACAGAATGACTCTGTTGGCTGCCAGTAAGCAGGTCAGCAAACTGTGATTTCAGTTCAGTTGAGGTGACATGAGTCAAACAAATGAGCAAACAAATCTGAAAGGGAATGACGCTTGAGTAGTGGGCGTGCTATTTACAATGCAGGCAGTGGCACAGACAAATATAAACACTGTCATTATGGTTGCAGTCTCTTATTGACATTTCTCAGAAAAGAACAAGGTTTAACAACTTTTCGAGAGTGATCTTTCTAGCTTTTGTGTGTGGAAGTTGAAAGTGTTTTTTTTCTTTTACTTCCAACAGCTTCAAATTGGTGGTTGTGTTTCATTAGGCATTATCTATGAAAAAAATGAAATATGATAGGTAGCGTTTCCATGGGAGTTAAAGTTATGAAAGACATTGATTTATTCCTGTGCAGTTGTTTCACAACCCCAGATTTACTGTTCCTGTTAATCCTAAACAGCTGCAGTAGCAGGATTAATGAGAAACATGATTTTTCTTGGATGCTTTCTACAGCAGGCCCACAAATACGCAACATAAAACCAAGTTATATTATTTAAACCAATATCATCCACAGCTTTGCTTAAAACAGTATCTTCCTCAACTATATTTATGCCATTGGACACTACAGGCTTATTTTCAGATATACTGTAAATATAATTGGTTTGTTTCACATGAATACCACAAGTAGCTTAAGAGAGTTTAATCCATCCTTATATATGTTTGCTTTTGCCTCCCTTTCTCACAGGATGCTGTATGTGTGCCTCTGGATATCCGTATGCCTGTGCAGGATGGGGCTATGTAACGTCCTACAGGAGAAACAAACAGATTTTGGATTGCGAGTCTTCTCTGAGGTGGCCCATTCCTCGCCTGACAAGAACCTTGCTTTCTCCCCATATGGCATCTCAACCATCTTGGGGATGGCCCAGCTTGGCGCATCTGGCAGCACACTGAAGGCCCTGACATCCAGTATGGGCTTCTCCCTGCAAGGTAGGTACTACTACAGAAGTGGACATTCTTTACACAATAACACTCTAAATAATGTCCCTTTAGACTTCGTGAAGGTTGTTACAGTCCCACTACAATCTGGCTGGCTTTATCACATGGTACATTGACCTGTGCCATTAGACTTGAGAGGCTAATTAGGTTTTTCATAGGAATCTGATCCTAATCCTGTGATTTTTAAAATCTTCTCTCCCTTTTACTTCCCTCCCTTCCTCAGAGCGCGGGGCACCTAGGCAGCAACGTCTCATACAGAGGGACCTGTCAAGGGAGGATGCAGTCCAGTTGATAAGTGGGGTGATGGTGGATCGTAAGCTAAGTCTGGAAAAATCCTTCCGCAGGGGGTTGGGCAAAGCCTACCAGAGCACCCCAAACCAGTTGGACTTTACTGAGCCGGATACTGCCCTAGCAGTCATCAACGCCTGGGTATCTGACTATACAGAAGGTGTGACCCTCCACGGTGTCAGCTGTCGATTCATGCAGTAATGCACATTAACTTACACATACACACATACGCATGCACGAGCACACGCAAACACACTTGCACACACACGCGCACAATCACAGTCTTTTTATATATTGCTGATCATACTCTTCTTCTCTCTCAGGAATGATTCCTAATTTCCTCTCCTCCGGAGCTGTCAATGAGGAGACCCGACTGGTATTGCTCAATGCCATCCACTTCAGGGGCCTCTGGAAGGTGCCCTTTGACCCCCGAATGACCCAGGAACGACTTTTCCACTGTGCCAACGGGAGCTCTGTGCCTGTGGCTATGATGAGTATCACCCAGAGCTTCAACTATGGTGAGTGTTTCTGTACAGATCATCTTTCCCTAGGGATTTATACAATTTTGCCTTCTAATTTTATGTTATTCTGTATTATTCCTTAACTGAATTAAATAAAACGTGTTAGGAAGACTGTCATAATCTGTACTATGAATAAAAAACTGAAATTCTACATGCACCCTCCTTTTCTCCACAGGTGACTTTGTGACAGAAGACGGTGTGGATTATGATGTCATTGAGGTTCCCTATGAAGGAGATTCCCTGAGCATGCTCCTAGTATCTCCCTTTGAACGAGATGTACCACTTTCTGCTCTAACCAAAGGGCTTGGAGGACAAGCTCTGCAGAAGTGGAGAAACGGGCTGCGAAAAGTTAATCGCCAGTTGTCACTACCCAGGTGAGAAATTAAATGAGGTTGAGGCTATAATATTACAATACACTCTGCTGATGGCTGGTATTTATCCTGTGTCACAGTATCTAATTTTGGTATCTCAGCCAGTACGTAATTTTATCACATTCACTCATGTGTCTGATTTCGCTCTAGGTTCACTATTGATACACAACTGGACCTGAAGTCTGCTCTCACTCGCCTGGGACTGGGCAATCTCTTCAGCCAGAAGAACGCTGACTTCTCACGCATCACCAGTGAGTGCCACAAACCAATGCGGGGAGCTGTATATTTTCCACAGCACTACACAGCAAAAACATTTAACACCGTATGGTGTTTATATGAGACGTGTTGTGTGTTCTAGGTTTTGCATCCAATCTATCTGTTTGTTTAAATTGTCTGATGGCATATTTATCTGCTTTTACCTGCTTCATACTGTTTTCAGTCTCCTTTCTCTCCCATCCGACTCCCTGTCTGTGTCTCAGGAGATATGTATATTTAGTATGTTTTATGCTATCTTTGTTTACATTCATCTACACTCACCAATACACACTCTTTTTCAGCTGAGGAGCCGTTGTGTGTGTCAAAGGTTCTCCAAAGGGTAACGATCGAAGTAGATGAAGAGGGAACTAAGGGCTCTGCAGCCACAGGTATTGTCACACTTTTCACTGCCATTCTTGTTATTTAAACAGCACACCAGACCAAGGGGGAACCGCCCTTCACCACTCCCCACAGTCATATCTTTAACTAAAAGAATGTGGCAAAGAATGTAGTTCTTTATGTAAGCCAATGTCTGTAAAGTTTTGGTTGTGAAATGTTGATTTTTATCATTTTACACTTAGAAAACACAGTAATCAAGCCTGTATGATTACACAACCTACGCTTTTTGCTATCTATTCAAATATATGGATATTTGCTGGAAAGGCTCATGCCAAGTCAATTTCCTCAGTCAAATCACCACATGGTCACCAATGAGCAATATTATGCTGTTTATTATTTTAAAGATCTGGTGCATGGCGACTGACTTTACTCTTTCCTTTATGCAACCAGCTGCTATTATCTTCTCACGGATGGCTGTTGAAGAGATAACCATGGACCGACCATTCCTCTTTCTTATCGAGCACAAACCCACAGGTGTGTCTCCTAATACTTTTATTCCTCCAGTCTCCTTTCTCCTATTTTCATATGACTGTCCTGCCTCACTTCTGTCTGTTGTGTTGCATAATATTTTCCTTGCCATCTAACATATATTTTGCCTTTTTGCCTATTTCAGGTGCTGTTCTGTTTATGGGTCAAGTAAACCAGCCTCAGCAACACTAGCCCCCAATCTCAAGTTGAAGACCATCAGCAAACTTAAAAGACATGCCACTGGCAGGCACACCTGTCATTTAGACTACTAATTATCCATACGAAACAAATCTCATTTATAATGGTGGTGTGTGTACAAATAGGGTATTCAAGGTCATTTTTTTTCTATCGAGATTGTTTTTTTACATTTAGGTCATTTTCTCAATCCATCATTGATTAATTATTACACAAGACAGTTTATTTGGTCACACTTTTTACACCTGTTCCCTAGCACAGAACAGATACAATGCAGGGAGCAACAGCTGTAATGGTTCAATTTATTTAAAAAAAACAAGATAAATGAAATAGTCACCATTTACAGAATTTAGAAGATCTATAGTAAGGTTTTTGTATCCAAGCATAGTCACTGAGGGAGAATTGATTAGTTAAGTGTATTCATTCATTTGCTCAAGGGGGGGGGGGGAGGCTTTATATTAATAGTATTTATTTTATACTTAAGAGACTCGACTCATATGAAGAAAAAGATTCTGAGACAATGCACTGTAAGTTGGAGTAAGCCTAGGGTTGATGTTCTGTAGAACCAATAATCAGGACTGACAGGAGGTATGCTTTCATTGAGGCTTTGAATATTGAAACAAAAATCAACACAAAGTTTTTCATCCTTCTGTTCCTGAAAATGTGTATCCTGAATGTTTGTATTTTATGAACTAGTTTCATATGTATTTGAAGTTCTGTGCTTGAAAAGAGCTTTTTGAGACCTGCTTTTTCAGTATAACCTGAAGAAAAGAATAGATGTATGTATTTTTTTTAATTTTGCTGTTGATAATTGTGTTTATTTTCATACTGGTTCTTGCTGAAAGAAAATGTTTCAAAAAATTGTATAATTTATATATATATATATTTATATATTTATTGAAACTGGAAATAAAGTTACTTTCTACATTTTATACGTATAATGTTATCTACGGTCCATTGTGTTACTCGCTTCCATTTAGGATGCATAGTCTTCACCCTTATACATTTGTGGTTGTGTAAATCTAAGTTCTACAATGTAGCATCGTCTCCGTGGTAACCAACTCCTCCTTCTACTGTACGTAAACAAAGCGGTGGAGAACGGTCGTCTTAGCAACAATATCGAGCTGCTGTAAATTCGCGACATTCTGCGGCCTCCGTAAGCAGTGCGCATGTCCGTGAGAGGAACGAAGGTTTCACTCCATTCTGTCAGTGTCAGTTTTCTCGAACCCAGTCACGTTAATGTCCAAAAGAAACTTGCAATGTTAACGTTTCCAGGGTCCAGGTGAAGAATACTTAAAACAATCAGTTCGTTCCTGAGATTCGGGTGCTGAGCTAGATAGCTAGCTAGTCACCTTAGCTAATTGTAAGAAGCCGACAAAATGGTAAGTATCGTTAGGATAGCTAACGTTAGGTAACATCAGGTAAGTTAGCTACCTAATGCTAACGGTTAGCTAATATAGCTGCCAAGCTGAATGTGTTTAATTAAACTGATATGATAGCTATATTTATAGCTTCAAATCGACTTCCAAAACCCATTGTGTTCAACAGTTAGAAGTAGCTAGCCGTCACTATCTACCCAGCTGCTGTAACGGTAGCGAGCTAACAGTAGTAGCTTCCTATCTAAACCCAACATAATGTTGATGTCTGTAAGATAACGTTATTTAGCTATGTGCTAAATTTAAATTGTTTTAACTGCTGCCAAGGACTGAGACTATGCTAAGGTCAAACAGACGATGACATCCTCCAAGGTCTCAGGTAGAGACAGCTGGTTGACCTAATGTTACAGTTCCAGTTAGCCAACTGTTGGCTAGCTAACGTAGCGATCCTTTTAGTAATGGACGTTAGTTTAGCTAGGTAACGTTAACTTACACGCAGAGGTGGAAATCCAGGGGACATAAGGTAAAAGTCCTACCATGTGTTTCTTCCACCCATAGACTCAGCCAGCTGATTTCACTAATTAGCCCTACCTCCCCGCCATAGCAAATCCAGGTGATTGGAGCAAAATACTGGGGAGGAGTTTTACTTTCTGTCCCCCGGATTTCCACCTCTGCTTACACAGCTTGCATGATTTTGCCTGGAGTGGGCCCACAATAATTTTAAGGTTTGTAAGTTAGTTATCTGTTTTTCATGTGTCCAATTTCTGGTAACGTTAGCTATAATGTTAACTGTGCCCTCTGCGAATAACTGGTTAGAAAGTAGCTAGCCAACGATAATTTTAGCAAGTAAGCAAGCAATCAAGCTAGCGAAGCCAGGTTGCAAGAATGTTTCGTGTTCGTATTTTTAACCAATAAAAACGAATCCAACGTTACGTAACGTAACGTAACGTTTGCTAATGGTCCATCTGTGCTCAATCGTAATGTGTACAATGGGTTTACGAAAGAAACATAGCTAGATACTGAGGACAGTCGGTATAGCCATTGCACAAAGCAGGAAATGGCAGGAGTGGGTGTGTCGAACGTAACTGAGAAGGAAGGCGTCGTGTACTTGAGAACAGAACAGTCCCGAGGTTGAAATGTGATCAAAAGTTTATGAGTCTGGATGGATGTCTCTGGCCCTGTTTGAACGGACCACTCACTGGTCAAAATGTATGATGTTCAGTTGCCTGGAAAGAGCCCCAGGCTCGCGAAGGCAAAGTTTAGAACAAAAGTACTTGTATTCTCTTTGCAGTTGACTTAATTTCCCTTTGGTCCCCCACTCCAGTGTCTGGGTATCCAGTGTGTATATTGGTGTTTGTATCTATTGACATAGCTGATGCTTTATGGAACTGGTTAATTTAATTCTGATCACGGTTTGCTTGTTGGCTAATAACATTGTGTTTATTTAGTCCCTTTACAGTAATTGTATTTGTTTATTTACACAAAGTCAGGACAACCATGTTTGTGTGTCAATTAATTTTGTAGGCCAATGTTCAGGTCACAGTGCAGTAAAATAATTTTTATGAAATCACATTACAAGCTAAGTTAGAATGTCAACCAAGCATAAGCAGGGCCAGGGGGGTATTCCACAAAACAGGATTATCAAGTTATCTGTATTATCCTGTAGGCTGTATTATCACATTAGTGAGGTTTCAGTTGATGAATACGCTATAATCTGGTTTAGCTGTGTGATTGAGTCACACATAGCTGCTGATATTGAAGAAAGTTTGTGAGGTTATTTGTTATCTGGCTAACATACCCACCCTGCTTTGTGGAATACCCCACAGGTTTATATGGTCCCGGGCCGCTTCCAAGTGAACCCTGGAGCGGTTTGATTGAAGTCAGACCCATTCGTACTAATGCTGCTTTTTGAACGCAACTGTTCTGTAAGGCGTCTTTGTGACAGTCGTCTGTGAAAAGCGCTATATAAATAAAATTGAATTGAATTAGTTCCAGTTGAAGCCAGCCTTTGTCTTCTGATCTCAACCTGTAGGGGAATTATTTGTACTTCATTCATGTACCCAGTTTTCACACAGTAGTAGGCATATAAGATGATTGTTCTTTTACAAGACTTTTTGCTTATTAGATTTTTTATCTATCTTTGTCTTGGGTAACTGACCTCGACTGCACCTCATAAGTTGCACCATGCTGGAAATGTATGGCCATCCTCTGAGCTTGCATTATACCACTTAATAGTTTCATAATTCTACCGGAAATTTCCCCACATTTTACTTGCCGCCTTTATTGCGTTCCCCATCATATCAGATGAATCATTAAAACATTTTTGTTATAGCTCAGATTATTGGCTTTAGCACCTTTTTGCATTATGCTGGTTAATGTTGTCAAGCTGTTGTGTACATTTAATGCTGCTGTAATCACAGATATTTCTGCCAGCATGCCAGAAGGATTTAGTTATTAGTTTGACAATTGGCATTTTGATTAGCATTGTAAATGGGAAAATGTATTTGTTTACTTATTAGTTGGGATCCTGTTCTTTGTGTACTTGTATTAATTTAATCAATCAATAATAATAATTTTAAGCAGAAGATGTAGGCATATATATTTTTATTCAAGTTTTATGATGTCAGATCTCAGTAAATCCCAAGAGCAATTTACCAAAGTTCCCCATTAGGGGTAAGTGTGTTCCCTCAGAACACACTGTTTGTAATACATTGTTCAGATTATGTTTCTGTCATTTTTACCATCAATGACTTGAAAATATTATCACAACTCTTTAGCATGTAGCGTAAGAAGCACTGCCCTTTGTGGAGTTCTGCACTCTCCATCAAGTGGATGTGTTTTTGTCTGAATTAAAAATTTCTGATCTAAAAATTGTTCAAATTGTTAGATTGCATGTATTACCTGTTTTTTGCACCAGGCACACTGAACACTTGGTGTACTCAGGTGCAGTTTTGATATCCTCAGCTGTTATTATTGGAAACCCACTTAAGGCATGACGTCAGTGTTGCTGTACAGCCCTTTTCTTTTGCAATTCGCAAAGCTGAATCACAAAGCTACTGTATTTGGAGATTCTGCTGTTGTGGGATAATATGTTTCACATACTCTTTCATTTAATCTAAAGCTATTCTTAAAAAGTCAAACTCCAAACTCAAATGCTTTTCATGCATTTTCCAAAAGTACCTTCGTTCGGCATTTGAATGTTTATGACTTGGTGTTAACCTCCTTTTTAGTTATAATTTAAATGAAAACTATATACTGAATCTTATTATTGAATAGTGTTTAATGTTATTCTGTTCAGTAAAGACAGGTAATTGATCCAGTGCTTAAAATGATCCGAAGTAATGTTAAACTTGCCATTGAAATTAACTGATAGATTGTTATCCTTGTCAGGACTGTCCATGTCTTAGCTATGTGAAGTGATCTGCTTTTTCAACATCTGTGCATAAACTTCTCTGTCTTTCTTTCTTACTGTCAGATTGACATAAAGAAAAACGCAAGCTTACAGCTGTAAGTAAAGGATATTAGTCCTAGTTGTATTGTGGAATTATTGTGTGTATGTGCAATTTGTCTGGTTTATGTAGCTAGCCATAGATCCCAAAGGTATAGGGAGTGTGGTGATGTGCCCATGTATGTCTTCCACAGAGATTAGCTTGAAAATCTAGTAGAACTCTCTGCCTCCCCTCCTGCGTGTGACCTTATTCATGTGCCATCTTAGAGGAATTATTACCCGCCCTGTATTTGTGCATTTAAGCTTGTGCATTTATTGTATTAAATATTCCCCATCAACCCTGTAACTTGGTGGAGGGAAGGACTGCCATCCCAGGCAGCATAGGAATTATTTTGTTTAATGCTCAGTTGGTGCTGTAGCCTAAAGTTGGACGTAAAGCATTAGCTACATGGAAGAAGAGGTGTTTGGATTGGGCTTGACCCAGATAAGTGCCCACTGCTCAGTCCTTTTTTCTTTTTACGGGAAGCTATTTTTACATAAACTGACCTCTTTTACTCTCTCACTGATGGATATCTCCCTTCAAACCCCCACTCCCCATCCTTTAGCTATTACACACACACACACACACACACACACACACGCACACTTTGTGTGATAATTGTGGGTTTGGTTATAGCACAGGTAATGGCATGATAAAGGAAATAACATCCTTCCTAAGAGAACACATCTACCATGTAGAAAAATTGTGCATGATAATGTAGACAATAAGGACCTCGCGTATGTCTTATATAAAAAAAATAGACAGTACATCAGTGTTCATTCTCTGTTATTTGCACTCTCTGCTAAGTAGCTTTACAATTTCAAAATCGGTCATCTATACATATGTGGGTCCTCTTGGCATGATGTCAGTACTAAATCTTTTAAGCTTTATCCTCAAATACCCCCTTTCCACCAACACAAACTTAGTTCTGGTTCTGGGCTGGTGCTAGTGCCGATTCGCAGTTGGTTCAACTTGCGAACCTTCCAAGAACCGGTTTGCTTTTCCACGGCCTGGAGAGCCACGTCATTACGTCACTGTATACGTCTGTATACGTCTCCGCTTTCCCAGCAACGCTAGCGCCAATTTCAGGCACAGCAACAACAATGGCGGCCTACATGGCATCTGTAGTGTTGCTCCTGGCTTTGCGAGCCTACATTGGCATCCAAACACGACTGGTCCAGCGTATTTGTGCTGCTCGTTATGCTGAAGCTCTGTTTTTTTTTAAAATGGCGATCGCAAAGTTTTAGTTGGTCTTGGTTGGTCACTATAATCCGGCCCCCAGCTCCTGACGTAAGCGGTTCTGGGTTCTAGACCAGCTAAGTGTTGGTGCCACTCTGGAACCAGTTATCCTGGACGAGAGCCAGTTCTTTTGCTGTCGAAACGCAAAGAACTGCTTCGAGATTAGGCAATTAGGCACCGGCTCCGAACCGGCCCTCGAACTTGCTTGGTGGAAAAGGGGTAAAGAGGGCATACAAATCTGTTTCCATGTTCACTCACGGCCTGCTCTCAGTTCAGTGCAAAGTCATTGTCTGTGATGTCTGTGAGATGTTGATGAAATACATGATTGGAACTGTACTTCAATTTGAAGCCCAGTTTTCTTAGGTCAGAGCATGAGAATTTGAAATAAAAAATATTTATGAAATATTAAAAGGAATTAAGCTATTTAGCAGATTACTACCACAAATTGAACCGAAATAACAACATAATGATTGAACTAAGTGCTGTGAATTTGTTTTAGTCATGCTCAAAAGCGTTTAGGCATACTTTGTAAATGCTCCCTGTGAGCGCTGTTGTTCTCTTTCGGTGCCCTTTTCCATCTCTGATTGGTTAATGCTGTGGGAGTTCCTCCCTGTGTCAGGAGTTTTCTCCATTCAGGCTCCAGAGGGTTTGAAGGCAGTGTGGTCTACGTGGAAAAGGCCTATGGGGAGAGGTGCAGAAAATGTACCCTTATGGAAATGTAATAAACTGCAGTATATTTTAAATATATTGTGAAGATAATTTTGATATATTTACAATATACTGCAGTATATTCTTTTTCCATAGGGGTATATACTTCCTATTTAATGGTATTCTTCACCCTATTGAGTGCATTTTGTTTTACACTACTAGGTTCCCAAGTATCTCAGTCAATCAAGGCGGTTGCTACAACCTTAGTCTGATCCCTCTAGCTAGTGTCGTATTCATCAGTATTTCCACTATGACCAGAAGACCGCAGTAACGGGACGCTATTGGTTTTGTCCCCCTGAGGTGAGATGGGTTCACGTTCCCCAATTACATTTTACAATTGCAACTTGCAGTTTAGTCGCTTGGCAGAAACTTTTAGACACGGCAACTTACAAAAGTGACCGCTTTGCAAGTACCTTGCAGGGACTCATCAGGCACCTGAAGGTTATCAGCTGACACCAATGAGAGAGGCATCTACCTCCAATTGATGCTAAGCTGGTCGGAACTACACTGAGTGGATTGAAGGTAGCCATAGACTTCTGAGTGAGTCTATTGCAGAGGCAGATTCAATTAAGCTTCAGTGCTCTCTGTGTAGGTATAAATTACATAGCGGTTATTCAGTCTTATTGTACAATTGGCATTTCCAAATTTGAGGGAAAAGTTACCTACATTTTTCACCTGGTTGTTTTTGAAAGGATATGTTTTAAGAATCTTACATCACCACTTTCTGATGTGTACTCTAGAAGGTCTTACTGTACTTTCACTTTAGAGTATCCACATTTTAATCATGGTGTCTTGAATTGCATGTCCTGATATACCTATCTACATGTCCACTGTGACTGACATCTAGAAAAGCTATTTAGATTGACCACAACACTGGTGTAAACATTAACCATGACTATGTTCCCTTGATCTGTATAGGCTACATTGCTGTGCTTCAGTGTTCATTTTTCAAACAAATTTTGATTTAGTTTTAGTCATAGTATTCTGAATAAATTGCACTTTAGTTTTAGTCACATTTTAGTAATTTGACTATTGTTAGTTTTAGTCTAGTTTTAGTTGACGACAAACTCAGAGTTTTAGTATATATTTTTTAATTAAAATTTTTATTTTCACTGGAGTGTTCTTAGAAATGATTACTGACCTTCAAACACAGATGCTACAATCACCATAATTTATTCTTTTTTTTTCACCATAATAATTACATAATACCTACAAATGTTGGAATATGCACTGTTTGCAGGCATATTAATGTAGGAATATTACCGATTCTGGAACTCTCTTCAGATGGTATTCATCCATCTTTAAGTCATAGATCACATCTTGCAGTGGTACAACAGTACAAAACAATGGAGGAAAATAACTGCTAATTCCTACTGTCACTGTGTAATCTGAACTGCAAGCTCAGGATTTACAGATAATAACGGTCTTTATTGTTTAAACTTGATTAATATGCCACAAACAAGCTAGCTGTTATGTTTTAACATCAAATACTGAAGCTGTTAGTGTTACAAAACAGAAAATGTAACTAAAGTAAATTAACTTGGCTGCAGTGTAAGCAACTAGTCACAGCTGGCTGCCCTGTTGCTGGCTGCACAAAACAAATTAGCTGTGATAGCAAATGTAGCATAAGAGAGGGAGGTCCAGTGTTTTTTCCCCCTCAGTAAGACTACTTTTGCAATATGCTGAATGTTAGTAAGTACAGTTAATGAATTTTTAAAAAATACTTTTTGCAAATTAGAAAAATTTCTTGTCCTGCTTGAGTCTTTCCATAAATTTTGGGGTGGTGTGCCTGAAAATGCCTCTTCAGGTTATTTGTTTTTCCAGATATTTTCTACCAATTGAGTCATACACAAAGTTTGTCCATATATCAGTTTTCTTTCTCCAGATAATCAGCTGGTTTGAAATTCATTAATGTTTCCCTGCCTGACTGTGTTTTCTCCCTTTAAAACATTATCCAGTCATATTCGTGCACCCGCCTTGCAAACTCTGCTCCATCACATGCATGCTAATGATTGGATGAAAGATACCAATATGGCGAGCCAAGCTTCGCCTCCATACTTTCTGATTAGATCATCTGTCATATCTTTATGATGCATTGCACAGAATTTGCAAAGTGTTGTTTACAGCATCACACCGCTTAATTGTCCAATCGTCTGTTGATGATATTTTCGTCTTCGTTTTTATTTGTCAACGATAACGTAGTACTTTTCATCGTAGTTTTTGTCAGCAAAGGTCGGTTTTTTAAATGTAGTTTTTTGTTAGAAAAAAAATGAGGTCAGTTTTTGTCAGCGAAATGAAGACTGCTGTGCTTTTGAAATGCTAGTCTTGGTTTCTTATGTTCCCAGTCTCTTTCAAACATGACCTTTGGTATTGCTGATTTTATTAAGCCCTACAGGCTCGAGTTTCTCATGTGAACTGAAACGTTCTTGGAGAAGGATGATCACAAACAAATGATAAAAGCCAGCCCTTCTACCTTCAGTTGTTTTTTCGTAAAGCCAAGCATGTGTAATGTACAGGTTGATGATTTGGCTTCTATCTACAGAAAATTTAGTTTCTCTGGAAAAAGGACCTCCCTTTTATTGTTTTCATTGTCTGCCCCTTGTTCTGACTGCCGAATTCCAGTTTTTAATGTCAGTTGATTTGAAGTATCATTGTTTTGTTGAAAATAATTTTAATCTGTACAAAATGGAGTTATGCACTGTTCAGCCCTAGCCCCAGTCGTCCACTCGGCCATAGGCATAGAAATTGTCCTGTCACACAGCCTTCTTTTAAGTAGGCTAATTTATGAAGGCTGTCATGTCACCTTGGCATTGTCTGTGATCTGGGAATACTTACTTAATAGGAATACTTACATTGTGTAGTCTCATAACATATTCTCCCATACTGACAGCTTTTTCGATGTGTTCTGGCTTCTCAGCCTGCACATTAACAGAAAATTTCCACTCAGAAATGATTTTGTAATCTACCTTTGAAGGAACTATTATTTTGTCTGTATAGTTGACAATGGGAACACATTCAATTATGTGATTGTGTATCAGCAAATTGAGAGAGAATCTACACAGACAGGTATCTCAGTTTGACTTCATTTGTGTGGTGTAAAATTGTATTAGTGTCTTTTGTACAGCCTATTCTGTCATGTCAGACTTTGGAGTAGATTGAATTAGTTCCGCTTTAGGTTATGAGGTTTAATCGAGGAATCGGTAAGTTTGGAGCAAAACGCATGATAGGTTTCAGTGAACGTAGACGGACTTGCTCTGACGCACATGCCTGGGCCATGTTTTCACACAAAGACCGGCTCTGCGAAGGTCTGGTAGCTGTGGCGTGCACGGCCCCGGCCTGTCGGCTGCGCTCGCGCACGTAACGGCCTGTGACCGCTCTCCCCCTCATGCTGCAGATGCGCTTCATGCTGCTGTTCAGCCGGCAGGGGAAGCTGCGGCTGCAGAAGTGGTACACGGCCACGGCGGAGAAGGACAAGAAGAAGATGGTGCGGGAGCTCATGCAGTTGGTGCTGGCCCGCAAGCCCAAGATGTGCAGCTTCCTGGAATGGAGGGACCTCAAGATCGTCTACAAGAGGTAGCATCAGCTAACGGCACCAGCTGTGAGAACGCATGCGGCCAACGAGCTGTACACAAACTGTCAAAACAACAGCGTAGACCCATACACATTTGGTATGCGTTTCACGTGGAACTGTAGCTTCAGTGCAGTTGTGCAGGGTATGTCCTGAGCTCAGATTTTGGTTAATTGTTTTGTGAGATCCCCTTGGTCTTGACCTTCATCAAAACACAATCCCTACACATTAAATAAAAAAATTAAAAAAGTGCAGTGGTGTCCAAAAATGTTCCCAAGGCAGGTGATGACTTGCCTTTCAGCTGATGTGTGATGATCTTTTTGCTCGCTATGAAACATAATTTTAATGGAAATTGCTAATTTATTCATTTCCTCAGTCTCTGCCTGAGCCAAAATCATGAGCCCATCGCTGTTAGAAAAAGCAGAAGAGCAGTTGGCTGCGTAGGCGAATTAAGCCCCTTCAAATGGGTGACTCAGGCTATGGATAATTCTTACTAATTTAGTTGGAAATGGGAAAAACATGACCTACTCTAAATAAATTGCCCCTGATATGTGGAGTGAGACAGTACAGTCCGTTTTTGTCTCTGTTCGTGCACGGCCAAAACCCCTGTTCTCTTCCTGAAGGAGGACCTAAGCATGATATCCAACACACTAAGCTGGTTGTATATATCACAGCCTTCCTTTCGTACAATGCACCAAAGCACAGTGTGTGTTTCTAGCCACCAGAGGGCGCCAGACCATCAATCCTTCACGTCGTACATTCTGTAGCATACGGGTAGGTTCACTCAGGTACGCTGTGGCATGTACAGTGTTAGGAGGTGGGTGGACAAGATCTGACTAGTCAAGCCGAACCCATCGATTTAGTTTTCAGTGGTCAGGGCTGCAGCACAAGAGGGTGAGCGAATTACGATCATGCTGTTAACAATGCCTTTGTGCAATGCAATGGACTGTGTTTCCATATATTTCGCAGTACATGATATTGTTCATCACCTTACAGTTCCCTATGAACAATAGCTAGGGCGGAGTTAAGCTGTTATATTCCTGTTTTTAAGAGGAACCCTTTCATCGCTACGTGAAGGCACTCATAACGTGTTTTTGTGGCTAATTTATTAGTTCAGCACCCATATTTCCCTCTATTGTTTTTTGTGTGTACATATAATGATGCAGGGCTGTACATTGCTCCCATTTTAGGAGCATTTGTGTGCTAACCAAAAAATAATTTAGGAGCACATCTACTAATTGGGATGCATTAGTGTGCTCCTAAATTTTTCAACACGTGCTCCTTGAACAAAAGTTAGTGTAGAGCCCTGAGATTATTAATACTATTAATTGTATAGGTCTGTGTGTGTGCGCGTGTGTGTATTAACCCTTCTCCCCTCTATCTAGGTATGCCAGTCTGTATTTCTGCTGTGCGGTGGAGGAGCAGGACAACGAGCTCATTACCCTGGAGATTATCCACCGCTTCGTTGAGCTGCTGGATAAGTACTTTGGCAGTGTGAGTCACTCGGTCTCCTTCTTTAGTCCATTCCCTTACTTACCATTTTACTCACTGTTGCTTTGTGCCTCTGTCTCTCTGACACTCTTGTATTCTTCCACGTCATTTCCTCTCTCGCCCCCCACTCTGTTGCTCTCTTACCTTTTTCGGTCATTCTTTGTATGACCCAAATCAGGTTCATATGCCTGTGTACCCCCTCCCCTGCCACTCTGTTGATCTTGGTGCCTGGGCATTTTCAGTGAAGCACTGAATCTCCTTAGATACTCATCTACGCGCCGGTGGCTACTTTCCACTCTCTTAGCCACACAGAGTAGAGCTGCAGGAGCGCTCCAAACAATCAGAGTAGAGTCTCCTCTCTCTCACTGTGGGAAAACTGATAAACTGTACTTGGTGGGCTAGAGACCACTTATATAGCAGAAGTCTCAGAAGAGTTGTAGAAAAAGATTGCCAACCTTTGTTTCAGTCAAAACCAAATGTAATTGGACACCTTGTATGCCTTCAATTAAGCCATTAGTACCATTTTGACCACTAAGGCAGGCCTATGGTGACAGTAACATCTTCTCAAAAACGTTGGGAGAATTTTCACAGTGAAAGAGTGAAATGTGATTATTAGCAGTGGAAAAGTAGCGCTAGTGATCAGGTGATTGTTGGGAAGCAATAATCTATTTTTTTATCTCCAAAAATGTTTTCTGTTCTTTGAATGCTCCATTGTATTTGTAGGCAGACACTGTCCTTTGAAGCATATGCTGCCAGACACTTCCTCCAGTTCTGAAACCCTATGTTTAATCAATAGGTATCAACTGGCTTAATGTATTTTAGGCTTTACTAAACACCTGAGAGGGTGCCAAAATGGTGTCCTGTTGTTCACTCTTTCCATAACCAGCAATGGATAACCCAAGTAACCCTGGCTAAACTAGGCCCACCCTACCCTGGTGGGACAAAGCCATTCTATGTCATATTCATAATTGTATTGTCGAGGCTAGAATGCTCAGATATAATGGCTGAGTAAACTTAGTAGGCAGTTTTTTTCTGCAGAATTGATGTGGTTTCTTGTGAAATTACAACCAAATGTACCAGCAAACACAAATATTCCTCCATTGTTCTGTCGGTCAGGTGTGTGAGCTGGACATAATCTTCAACTTTGAGAAGGCTTACTTCATCCTGGATGAGTTTCTGATGGGGGGCGAGATCCAGGACACTTCCAAAAAGAGCGTCCTCAAGGCCATCGAGCAGGCCGACCTTCTTCAGGAGGTAAATGGCTCACTCTGTGTGGTGGCATTACAGAAATTACCAGCCAACACTTGTTACTACCCCTGATTTAACAGGTATGATCAATACCTGGATGTCAATCACAGTCAATCATATCAGGCTTTCATGAGGTTTATGCCGAAATTAAAATAAATATAATTTTGCGTGTGCCACCATGCTAACTTCTTCGTAATTTTTTTATATATGGAATCATGGATTGAATACAACTTTTTTCTAAAATTATTACCCCCGCCAACAGAGTTTACGGGGGTTATGTTTTTGCCCCATTCTGTCTGTCCGTTTGTCTGTCTGTCTGTTAGGAGGGTATCTCCAAAGGTTTTGCAATGGATTTGCATGAAACTTTGTGAAACAATTGGTGATGGGGCAAGGAAGAACAGATTAACCTTTCACACCAATTTGCCAAAGGCGGCCTGAGCGGGCGTGGTTTTCACAAAAAGGGCCTATAACATCAGAACAGATTCACGTAACACCACAAGACTGTGGAAACGTTGATCTGGGGGCGAAAAAGAACTGATTAACATACGTACTTTTCATACTAATTAGCCAAAGGGTGGTGTGGCGGTGGGTGTGGCTTCTAATAAAAAGGCATGTAACTTCTGAAGTAATTCATGTAATACCACAAACCTCGGTGGAAAAGTTAGTCATCAGGCAACTTAGAACTGATTAACTTCTTACACCGATTTCCCAAAGGGGGTGAGTCAGCGGCTTTTCACAAAAAGGCATGTAACTTCTGAACAGATTCACGTAACCCCATGAAACGGACGGTTACGTTCGTCAAACATGTTACCATGTTCTATGAGTTCCGGATGACCATTAGGGTCGTCAATATGGATGGCCTTCTGGGGCCAGATGCATCGAGACTTTTATACCAGAATTGTCATGGTACATGACCCCCGCGTAGTGACGCAATTCCTCCCATAAATGGGGGAGCGTCACTGCGGAAGTCCTCGGAACAATTTTCTCGCCCTTAAAAGGTCCCGAGTGATCATAATCCCTAATGGTCATCCGGAACTCATAGAACATGGTTACAGCCGTAACCGTTCTTTCTATTTCGTTCCTCCGACCATTAGGGTCGTCAATATGGATGACTTATACCCAAAGTGTCAGGAGGGACTATCATCCTTACGTGGATGCCAAGGCTGCGGGTAAGACTGTTTTGTTGACTGCATCTGCTGTGCCGTTCCGAATACCTGGTAGGTGAATGGCACGCAGGGAGGTAAGTCTGGGAAGTGCCCATGTTAGCAGGCGCTGGGTCACTTCCAACGATCGGCGGGACTTTAGACCGCCCTGATGATTTATGTGATATACTGCTGAGGCGTTGTCCAACCTCACTATCACATGTTTGCCCCGTAGTATGGGCAAGAATTGTTTCAGTGCTAGAAATACTGCTTGGAGTTCGAGCACATTGATATTGCCCGACTGATACAGTCAGGACCATAACCCCTGAGATGGGAGGTGCTGGTCAGACAGCCCCCTAACAGCTCAGTAAAGCGTCCGTCGTAACGACCACGCATCGTGAAGGTATAACCCCCATCCGGACCCCTTCTTTCAGTCGGCTCACTCGTCGCCATGGGCGGAACAGCCGGCAAAATTGACCGCTTACCCTGATTCGGGTATGACGGTCCCACCTGGGGTGCTGTGACTTGGCGTTCAACCAGCGTGAAGTGGCTTGGCTGTCAGGAGTCCGAGAGATACAACTGCTTAGGCGGCCGAGATTAGGCCCATAAACCTCTGAAAAGTCCTAATTTTGAGTAACCGATTCACTCAGAACTGAGACACCGTATCGAGCGCAGCGACATGCTCCAACATCTCGGCAGTGTGTAAAAAGCATCATACCGTACGATTGTGCGCATATCAGCCAATCATCTAGGTATGGTATGATTCTCAGCCCAAGTGGCGATAGAACCACGCTCATGCAGTGAGTAAGTACACGTGGGGCTAGAGATAAAACCGAAGGAGAGGGCATTGAACTCATATGCCCGACCTCGGAATGCCAGTCGTAGGAACGATGATTCTCCACCCAGTAGGGATGTGGAAAATGCGCATCTTTCAAATCCACAGCCACGAACCAATATCCTGTTCGTACGGCGTGTATAACGTTCAAACGTCCGGAGCATCCGGAAAGTGTATTGTTTTAGATATATATATTTAGGTCTCTCAGATCCAGTATCGTTCTCTCGTGAGAGCCTTCCATTTCACCAACTAGTGTCGGCGGCCTGACCGCCAGATGGACCTATGGGTTTATGTCATGAGTCCGATACTGGTGCACCGGCGGACGGACGACAAAAAGCTTCCCTGCCATACGCAGGTTGTGCGTCCCTACTAACCATTGGTTGGGACCAGCGCACACCAAAATGTTGAGTGGGGGGGGCCTCTGCCGCTCTCTGTGTTTTAATGCCTCTACAGACCGTTCCAGTGCCTGTCTGGCTGCTTCAGTGAAAACCCGGCCGGGAACAACCGGCAGGTCCCTGATTGTTCTCTTTGTGGCGTCTGGTAGGGCCAACCACAGTTGACGCCGAGTCACAGTGAGCAGGGACATTACTCGGCCTAACTCACGGGTCAAACGCGAACGCTTGAAGCGACGCATCACTCAATGAGGTATCTACCTCTGCACTAAGCATCGTCAGCGACTGCGTGCGTCTGTTGCTCTGCATTGTGGCCTAGGGCAACGGGCGTCTGCCCGGACCGCCTCCTGCAGGGACACCACTAATGCCGCAATGGCAGGTTCCACCGAGGGCATTTGCTCCCGCCCATGGGACATGAACGCAAACGTCCTATAATCTTTGGCCAACCGATGCATATCAGGGCGTGGCCAGCCCTTATTAAGCTCCGCTAGAAAATCGTCCGATGCTGGCATGGCAAATTGTACCCCCTGAGGGGCCTGTTGGTGAAACCTAGACTCCCCCGTAGTGCTAGCCTGAGGCATCTCGCACATGCGTGCCAAGGCCGCGCGGGAATGGTTTCTAGAGAGGCTGAGTTTCCGATCCTCCTCTCAACCTTCTATCAAATAAAGAGCAGATAGACGATAATAGGATGATAGAACGTGGCGGTGGTCTTTAGTAGGGAAGTCGAGGCAGATAGTGTAGCGAAGCACGCGTACCCTGCCTTATAAACCATTCGATGTAGCACCTTCGCTAGCCGCTTGGGAAGCCTCACTGGTGTGCTCACGCAGCCAGTGCAGACTTAGAATTAATCACCGGAGCTGTAGCTCAACGGTTATGTGATAACGAATCTTCCACGTTAGCACAGAATAAAGAGCAGCTGCAGACGATAGAACGTGGCGGTGGTCTTTTAGAGAAGACGAGGCAGATAGTGTAGCGAAGCACGCATACTCTGCCTTATACACCAATCGATGTAGCACCATCGCTAGCCGATTGGGAAGCCTCACTGGTCTGCTCGCACAGCCAGTGCAGACATAGAATCAATCACTGGAGCCGTAGCTCGCCAATTGTTTGGTAGTCGATCTCACTGTGATATGCTTACCACGCCCAGGTTCGATCAATGGAATCTCATGCCTTAACACATATAGCACATAAAACACCCGCAGACGGTAAAATGTGGCGGTAGTGTTGAATAGGGGAAGTCCAGACAGACAGTGTAGCGAAGCACGCATACTCTTAAAATCACAGAAAGATACAAACCTGTATTTTGCTGCAAACAAACCTGTTCACCTTGAGACTTGCTCCGCTTGAGTGAACGCAGTCAATACGGTAGCACACGTGCCTACCGCAGCAGTATCCAAGAGCCGACTATCCGAACAAGAGAGCAAAGCTATTCGCGGATGTCGCTCACAAGTGCTTACCGCCGCCTTTGGAGGATGATTAGAATCGTAAGAACGAAAAAAAACATAGCCCCGACCAAAGTCACAAGGCCATATGGGATTCGTACAGGATGCAAACAGTTTCACGTCTCGCTATGCATTGGCGAGGAAATTGAAGAGGTTTTGCAGTGACAGTCTCACATTTATGGGAGGAATTGCATCACTGCGCGGGGATCATGTACCATGACAATTCTGGTATAAAAGTCTTGATGCATCTGGCCCCAGAAGGCCATCCATATTGACGACCCTAATGGTCGGAGGAACAAAATAGATCCTTGTTTGCCTATCAGCAGGGGGGTGCTGGAGAACTCATTTCCAGCCACTGAACAGATATAGTGCTGATCGGCCACGTGGTGTTGCAATAACCGACTTGAATTTATAGAATTTGTAGCTTGAACTTATACAAGCATATCTCATGCCCGATTTGAGATACAGTCCTGAAATGAATGAGATGCATGAAAATGCATGTATCTCCTGAAGGGCATGGAAGAAATGAATGCCTTTTGGCGAATATCTGACATGTGGAACTGGCATATCTGACAATTGCTGGTGTTGGCGGAGGTATGCGCTCTACTGGGTGCCGACTTCTAGTTTTAATGTGTTACATTCAATATCATTTTCCTATTTCTACAACTCAAATCTACAACTGATATCAAAACTTTGCCTCCGCAACAATATATCAGGCAGTGTTGATAGGAGTTACATTTACAGTTAGATTACATCTGCACTGGGCAAAATTCCAATTGGAAAGAAAAAAAGTTCCAGTTACAATTAAATTAGTGTTTGCAACTAGCAAGTGGTGGATTACATTTTTGACTCAATCTACTCCCAATGCACAATACAATTCCAATTAAAAGTTGCACTGTGATAATTTACGTAGGTGGATTTACCATTTTAAAATAAGAACCTTTTCTAAATGGGTATTAAATAATTGTCCATTAAATGGGTTGTACTTGATGTACTTAATGAATGTATTGTTTAACTTGTTTACATCATTTTCTGTTTCACTGAAGGAATTATTCTTTTTTCCACAGGAGGATGAGTCTCCAAGAAGCGTACTGGAGGAAATGGGACTGGCATAGGCAAATTGTAACACAAGCCTTTTTTAAATCAGGCGAGAGGTGTTTTGGTACTGTTACCTATAGGAAGGGAAGGGTTGGAGTGTGTGTGTATATGTATGTGGGGGGTGGGATGGGGGGGAGGGGCATGTCATTTCTCCAACTCTGGTACCACTCAGCTCAACATACACAAGTGTCTTCTGGACCCCCCATTTGTTAAAATTCGACCTTGATTTCCCATTATTTTGAAAAAAAAAAAAAAAAAAGCCATTTTAGTAGTCGTTCGTTTTTGTTCAGCTTTCTTAAAATGTGCGGTTATGGCTGCTGCATCCCAGAAGGTGTCCAAAATTAAATGTAACTGATGACCCATATGATAATCACTGAAATTGTGTTGCCATTTTTTGGGGGAAAATGGCAACAAACATGTTGTTAAAGCTGTCTGTACATTGTTTTTGTATTTAATGAATCACAGGTGGGTCAAAGGTTTTTATTTTGATCTGGGGCATCCTTTGAGCCCCTGCAGTAACATATTAACCTCTGCAACAATCATCTTGGAGACAGTGGAGATTTGGAAGTTGGAGAATTCAACTTGGAAAAACCTGAACGAGTTTGGAACTGCTAAAATGGACTTTTCCACCTTGCTGTTGCTTTTTATTTTTTAAGCTCAGGTAATGTGCCTCTCCTCCCTGCCAGCCTCTTGTTTGTTCACTCTTATGACTCAGTACTTGACATGCATCAGTTATCAGGAATGGCTTTTCCTGCGGGACCACTCAAGATTCGTGACGTCTCTGTTAGTTGAGATCGGCTCAGAGACGGCTTGCTTGGCCTGTCCCATGTTAATGTGTGTGGGCGAAGGAAGCGAATCGGCTTTGCCGTCCATTAGCGGTATCCGTGGTTATGTCAAATGTTTGCTTTGCTGCGGCCGTCCCTCCCCCTCCCTGCGCTCTTCCCAGCAGGCCCGCTGAGGGAGAGAGAGAGCAGTGCGCGCGGAGATGAGATCGGGCCACGGCAGTCAAGGACGCGCTTGCAAAAAAAGGGACGAGGGTTTGGTTTTAGTTCTGATATCCGTTGAATACTCGAAAGGACCAGAGAACATGACAAGCCGTGGGAGAGGTGGATCAGAGGCGCTGTGATTGGCCTTGCCATTAGAATTGCAGTCAATTCCATTTGAATGCTCTCAGTCCAGTAAATTTTTTGAAATGTAAATAATTTATTTGAATTGAATATTCATTTGTTATCATGGCAATTTTTTTATCGTTCATGAATTGTATTTTAACTAATTTCCTGAATGGTTTTTAAATTGAATTCACTGCAAGCCTGCATGTCATACCCTTTTTTTGACCAATGACCCCTAGCCAGTTTCAGGTACTCAAGAACAGTAGGGCATACTTGAACCAAACACTCCCCCCAGGGTGAACACATCATTCAATAGACATTTCAATCATTTCTTAGTTTTAGACTTAAGGGAGGAAGTGTGGTCTGTGTATTAAAATCACATATATAGCACTAATACACCTCAGCAGGGACAAGGGCACACTGTCCTCGTCCTGGTTTCCACTCAGTCTTTCCAAAGAGATCTTTAATATCTTTATGCTTGTATTAGGGGTGAGAGGAAAAACCAAAATGCAATCAAGGGACATTACACAATTTTACTGCTTGTTTGCGTGTTTGCTAAAGCCTAACTCGATCAGCGTTTAAAGGGGTCTTCTGAAACGGGAGTTATTGTGAATACAGTCCCAATTTTTAAGGGCTCAGAGTGATCATGGTTTTTTTTTCTTTCTGTGAATGAATTAGAGGAGGCGGGGGGGGGGGGGGGGGGGGGTTAGCACTAGGAAATATTGATGTGCTATTCTACAGTCAGGAACCTAAAGGGAAGTGTGTGTGAATGTCATTTTGTAATGAAATAAAATGCAAAACAAAAGCGGAAATTGTTAATTTTTTTTGCTTTTTTGTTTTGTTTCTTTTTACATATTGTGGTGTTGAATTAACTTTTTAAAAAATCAGTTTTTGTATTTATTTTTCATATTGTGCGGTTTGTTTCATATGATCATGTAAAACATGTCCCCCTATACAGGCTATACACTCCTGCATACGATGCGTAGTTCAATGCTAGATATTTTCATTTCTTTGCCTAAGTAAGTGTGTGTGCATGTGTGTTTAAGTGGATGAGTCACCAATCCTTCGCGACAGTGGTGCAGTGAAACTGACTGCACCAGAGAGAGGGAGAGACGGAGAGGGAGAGATACAGGGATGAATGATCAAAAGAGGAAAACTCTTAAAGGTACAATGGGATCGGAATGCAAGAAGGAAGTGTATGCGCGGAAACTGGATGATAATTAGCATTGCGTTTACATAGATGAAGAATGGAGACCGCCAGCAATAAGTGGCCTTGTGCTATAGGCGGATATGCGTGGGTTTCTTTGCTTAGATTAGCAACATATATCTTTCCAACCAGAAGCTGAATTCACATGCTGCAGATGCAATCAGCTTTTCAGGCAGTCATCCATCTAAAAATAAGTGAAAATGTCAATACGCCCCCTAATCAGTGTTCCATCTTCTGTCTGATAGGTACCTGCCGGCCAATCATTGCTCACCTGTAATTCTGTTTATCTCGTCATCTTGTGTAATATCAGACCGCACGCATCAGTCCTGCACCTTAGAGACAGAAATTTTAACACTTCCTGTCCTCAATGTTGCACTTACTGATTTTTCTGTTCTCCGGCAAAAGACTATACATTATATGTCACTGGCAGTACTTCATGCTTCTTTATGTATAGTGTATTTGAGGGTTATCGATGAAGATATAATTTGTTTATGTTTCAGTAGACACCCATTTTCATAGGACAGAGAAAGCAGGTAGTCGGGTTGAGCACCAACATTCACTTTGTTTATTTCCTCTTCTCATACTGTCCGTATAAGGAGAACATGACGTGTAGTGTTTGGACGTATGGTGATTTCCATTTAAAGTGCAAATGATTATGTAGCCTATCAGATATAGGGGGTGATTAGGTGGACAGATGTAAAGACCCAGGTTTTCTGGGACTTTTGACGCCCCTGCTCTGGAAAAGTGTGTGGGATTTTTAATGACCACAGTGAGTCAGGACCTTGGCTTAACATCTCGTCTGAAAAACAGCGTCTTACACGGCATAATTCCGCCCTCATTGTGATGGGACATTGGATTTCTCTTTGGTCCAGAGTGTAGAGTGCTCCTACTGGCCGACCAACAGCTTTCCCAGGAGGTTTCTCATCCAAATGCTAACCAGGCCCATGCCTGCTTAAAGGGGAATTCCGCCGAAAAACAGCATTAACCTTATTTAACACATCAAGGCGCAACTAATTAAGTCTCTCTTCGTGGCTGGCCAAAACGATGTCTGAACCGAGATATCCGCGGGAATAAATGGAAGACATAATATTTTTGTTGAAGAAAAACATTGGCCAAGCTGCGCCTCATTTTTAAAACGAGGCTGCGTGTCATATTTATGCAACCAAAATTTCACATAGTTTTTGAAAAATATACTCAGCAAAACCCCGGAAGTAAGTGTATCATAAAGGGGTTTTAAGTATACTACAATCATGTGAAAAAGTAAATACACCCTCAAACGGTAGTCAGTTTTTTTGACATCTGGACACAAGTTTATTTTATTTTAATTTCAACACCCCTACCTTTACTATCAGATACAGTGCATCCGGAAAGTATTCACAGCGCTTCACTTTTTCCACATTTTGTTCTGTTACAGCCTTATTCCAAAATTGATTAAATTCATTTTTTCCCTCAAAATTCTACACACAACACCCCATAATGACAATGTGAAAAAGGTTTTTTTGAGATTTTTGCAAATTTATTAAAAATAAAAAAATAAAATTTCTCATTTACATAAGTATTCATACCCTTTGCTTTAACATATTTTTAAAGTATCATATTTCATATTTGGTCGCATATCCTTTACATGCTGTTACTTCCTGAAGTCTGTGACCATCAACATCAAAAAACTGTCGATATCTTATTTTCAGGTACTGTTACAAGCGATACTATAACCTCTCTGCATTTGAATGGATCTCTATGGAAATTGGGGGGTGAGACTAGATTCAGCTGTAAATTACACTGGTACAGTATGGAACACATGGCTGGCTAAATGGCTGTAAGTTATCAAGGGTCTGAGCTATCAAACGAGCCCCAAACCATCACTCTGTTGCCAGATATGGAGTAGATGTGGATGGATCACTGCAAGGGTTATTTCTCCGGACTCATTTTCCTATAGAACTCTATGGGGAAAAAAGTCAGGAGAAACAACCCTTAAAGTGATCCATTCACATCTACTCCATATCTGGCAACAGAGTGATGGTTTGGGGCTCGTTTGATAGCTCAGACCCTTGATAACTTACAGCCATTTAGCCAGCCATGTGTTCCATACTGTACCAGTGTAATTTACAGCTGAATCTAGTCTCACCCCCCAATTTCCATAGAGATCCATTCAAATGCAGAGAGGTTATAGTATCGCTTGTAACAGTACCTGAAAATAAGATATCGACAGTTTTTTGATGTTGATGGTCATTATGGGGTGTTGTGTGTAGAATTTTGAGGGAAAAAATGAATTTAATCAATTTTGGAATAAGGCTGTAACAGAAAAAAATGTGGAAAAAGTGAAGCGCTGTGAATACTTTCCGGATGCACTGTATATTTATTAAAATTGATGTCTGGTACACAAAACAGGTGTAAATGATTGTCCAATTAGATAATAATTCTGAAGTTTTATGCTTACATAAAAACAGACAATTGGTCTGGTTTGGACCTAACCATCGAGGTGTGTGCTAACATATCATGCCTAGGTCATAGAGCTAGCCGGAGCCCTGAGGAAAAGGTTTATTGATTCTCATGAGACTGGGAGGGGTTACAAAACCATTTCAAAGCAGTTTGAAGTACATCATCTGATTGTTTGATGAATCATATCCAAATGGAGAAAATTCCACATCACCGGAAATCTACACAGGACAGGCGGGTCCCACCAAATTCACCCCAAGAGCTGACCAAAAGATGCTCCTAGAAGTCTCCAAGAGCCCAAGGGTAATATCTAAGGACCTACAGACTTCCCTTGCCACAGTTGACATGAAAGTGCATGAGTCAACAATCAGAATTGTATCTATTGAATGTCCTGTCTAACTTTGTGTTGTATTGCTGCTGTTGTCTTGAACAGGTCTCTCTTGAGAATGAGACCCTGTGTCTCAATGAGATTACCTGTCTAAATAAAGGTTAAATAAAAAATAAAAAGGAAGGAAGAAGCCCCTGCTCTCCAAAAATAATGTAAAAGCATGACTGAACTTTGCCAAACAACATTTGGATAAAGTTAGAAACTACTGGGAAAATGTACTCTGGACTGATGAGTCAAATTTGAAGTTGTTTGGGTGCTATGCAAAACGTCATGTTTGGTGAAGATGCAACACTGCCTTTGAGCAGAAGCACCTCATTCCAACAGTGAAACATGGTGGAGGGAGCGTTAGGCTTTTGGGCTGCTTTGCTGCCTCAGGGCCTGGTAAGCTTACCATAATAGATTCAACCATGAATTCAACTTTATACCAGACCATTCTTGAAGAGAATGTGAGGCCATCAGTTCAGATGCTGAAGCTGAAAAGGTCCTGGATTCTCCCAACAGGATAATGATCCTAAACATACAAGCAAATCTACTACAGAATGGCTCAGAAAGAAAAAATGGAGGGTTATGGAATGGATGAGTCAAAGTCCAGACCTCAATCCTATCAAAATGCTTTGGGGGGACTTGAAGCAGGCTTCAATGAAGCCCTCTAACATCATACAATTAAAGCAGTACTGCAAAGAAGAATGGCTGAAAGTTCCTCCCAGTCGATGCAAGAGAAATGCCTAGAAGAGCTTATTGCTGCCAAAGGGGGCAACACCAGTTAGTGAAGCCAGGGGAGTGCTTACTTTTTCCTCACAGGATAATTGCACTTCTGTTGATTTCTGTTAAATAAATCATTTAAAAGCATCATTTCTTTGTGTCCTTTGTTAAACTAGACAACCTTTAAGAGTAAAAAGCATTGGAATACAGATCAAATATCCATGTGTCTTATCTGGGGGTGTACTTGTTTTTTCACATGACTAAATTTAGAGAAAATTTTACCTACTTAATGACTTTTTCATCCTGTCTGCTCAACAAGCTTACTTAATAGTATGGAAGGGTGCTGATTCAGACACAGCCCTGCTTTGTAGAATACCCCCAGTACAATGGCTTCCAACTATTTTTTCGACCATACACTGGATGACGACGCCTTCCGAGAAATTTTACTCAAATCAGAGGTGGAAGGCTACGCTGAAGGCATGAGGCAGCGGCTTATTTAACCAGAGCTGAACGTGTCGACTCGGGACTGCCTTGGGTAAATTATGACCGGTGGTGTACAGCATTGTGCAGCATTGCCAACTGAAATGGAAAGTGTTTGCTGCAATGAGTGGGACCGGCACAGTTTCATTTGTCATCTGTGGAGCAAGAAACCGATTAAGAGGGAGGAGTCTGACTACATACCCTGACTTTGAACACCACATGCATAGGGGTGTTTTGGAGACATTTTTCTGGATCCCCGGGAGGAGAAATGAGTGTCGCAGACTTCTGGATTGGCTAGCCAGTTTTCACTGTACCAAAAGTAGATAAATGAAGGGCTGTATTTCCCGTTTTTCTCTGGAAACTCCAGCTAATGGTGGTGACATTTTTTCTGTAGAAATGCAGTGGCTAGCTTGCCAGCAAGTAACATAATGTTAGCCTCTCTCACAGAAGCGCTTCTAGTAATGCCCAGCCCCTCCGATTGTATTTAGTGGCTGTGTCTGAATCAGAGCCCTATCTACTGCGTCCTGTGTACTAACATGCTGTATAGGCTTGTATAGGCTACTGCTTACAGCATACTGCTTAATGACATTCAGTGTGCAAAAAATATCCTCCATACTATTATCAGTGAAAAAACTAGTCTATATCGTCCTGGGATATTAAGAACACCCAATTATTAGAATTGGCGTGTACTTAACAGCTTTTGAAAAATGTATACTCCACTGGCATACTCAATAGTAGGTAAAAGTGCACTGATTCGGACATGGCCAGTGGGAGTGGCAACCTGTGACTGGCGTTGTCTGACACTGCTCATAAACTGTAAGCTCCTGGCTGTTGTAGTTCACAGTAAAGCAGGTTATCTGGTACATGCGCGGTAGTTTGGGTCATTTTAATCAGGAGGACTCTTCTATAAATCAAACACCATTTTTCGGTGGAATTCCCCTTTAACTTCAGCAGTTAGCCTTGAGAAGGGTACAAGTCCAACAATATTTGTCTCTACACTTTGTTCAACTTTTTCTTGAACAAAGAAAACTGTAATAGACTGTTTGGCAAATGTGGGTGAAATACTGAGGAATCTGTCAGTTAGCCTGAAGAATACAAACTGCACAAGGGTCCAGAGCAGCTGTCATGGGCATGCTCTCTTTGAGAAACAATGTGTGACTTGTTTATGTAGCTCAGACAGCATGGAGTGTGTGTTTGTGTGGGTGAGTGTGTATTGAATGTGTTCAGAAACAGATTTGAGTCAACACGAGACATAAATTATCTTGATCCATGAGTCATTGGTATAAACATTTATCCCTAATTACCATCTGCCATGATGATGTATTGTGTGTAAGTCTTGCGTCTCATGTCCAGGTTTGGTGGTATTCTGTGTTTATTACAAGTATTGTGTTTAATCTCCATGTGTATGTACATCGTATGATAATGCCAAGAGATTTGCTGTGATTGTTGGAGAGCTCAGGTGTGCATGCATGTGTGAGACTGGGAAAAGGGAGGGGTAGAGTGAGAGAGAGAGTGTGTGTGCTTGTGTTAGGGGTGTAGTGGGAGAGGGGAGGGGGTGAGTGGGAGGAGGCTGGGGGTTTTGCAGTGGCTGCGTGGAGGGAGATGACTCACCCCTCAGCCATGTGACTCATGAATCACTGCATCTCTGTGGGCTGTTATACTCTCATCGTCCATTTCGCTTTTGGTTCTTTAATTTAGCCCTTTTATCCTTGAATTCCTATTTCTTTCCTCTGGTTCTTTCTATCTCTGTCTCTCTCTTTTAGCATCCAAGATGCCGTGGCTTATATGGGCAGTTGCTGCTTTTTCTTGGCCGACTGTCAGTGACTGACTGAGAGCAAGAGTGGGTAAACTGGCCGACTGTCAGTGAGTGACTGAGAGTGCGAGTGGGTAAACTGGCCGACTGTCAGTGACTGACTGAGAGTGCGAGTGGGTAAACTGGCCGACTGTCAGTGACTGACTGAGAGCAAGAGTGGGTAAACTGGCCGACTGTCAGTGACTGACTGAGAGTGCGAGTGGGTAAACTGGCCGACTGTCAGTGACTGACTGAGAGCGCGAGTGGGTAAACTGGCCGACTGTCAGTGACTGACTGAGAGCAAGAGTGGGTAAACTGGCCGACTGTCAGTGACTGACTGAGAGCGCGAGTGGGTGACTGAGAGTGCGAGTGGGTAAACTGGCCGACTGTCAGTGAGTGACTGAGAGTGCGAGTGGGTAAACTGGCCGACTGTCAGTGAGTGACTGAGAGTGCGAGTGGGTAAACTGGCCGACTGTCAGTGACTGACTGAGAGTGCGAGTGGGTGACTGAGAGTGCGAGTGGGTAAACGCCTTGTTTCTGCGCAAGTGTGCCTGTAATGTTATTCACAGTGTTCACACATCTCTCTGATCCCTGCCGTGAGGGGTGTCCCACATGTCATAGGAGCAGATCCCTGCCGTGAGGGGTGTCCCACATGTCACAGGAGCAGCCGTGTGGCTTGGATCAAAGAGCCTGCGGGCGGGGCCACTCCTGTCTCCGCGGTGGGGGGCATTTGATTGCTCCTTCTTCAGCCGTTGATCCTCGGCAGCGTGGGGTTTGGGGCGCACGCACAGAACACGTGTTGCTCGCGAGGTGTCTGCATCTCCTGTGGGGCAGCCCCTGTCAAAACACTAGTTCGACCTTATCATCTCTGGCTCTGGCACCCCACAATGGCTGTTTTTCAGTCTAGTGATTTTTCCTCCTAGAGATGCATCGTACATTAAAGCAAAGAGAATACACACATCAGTGATTTGTTAAGTGCCATTGATTTTGTCTAAAGTTAATGTCCATTTGCCTGTGTAACAATGTTCTTATAATAGGATCTTATACCTGTTGGATGCAAGGTTTATGTAGAGTATGGCTATGTAGCGCAATGTGTTGCATTGGGAGTTTTGTACAGTACAGTGGAGTGTGACAGTTTTATTGTTGGCTGGAATGGGAGCATTCTGTGTAAGGAATGTAGAGACATAATTTAATAATTTTTCATGATTTGAGTGCGGTGTATCTCGCAATGGTAAACGTTTTCCAAAAGAATTAAAAACAATATTAATAAAAAATAGTTGTTTTTATTTATATATCTCAGTATAGCAAAACTAGTCATCAACATGCGGTTATTTACATCCAGCAGACGCATGTTTATTACGGTAAGTACAAGGTACATCTATAAATAACATCAACAACAAAGTTTCCTTTTACAAGACTTAACAGGATTACTCAAGTATGCTAGTCATTAAATTTTTTTTTAAAACTTTTTATCAATGCTCATAATGTCTTCAAAGAAACAACACATTTCTTAGAGATGCAAGTACACATAGACGTGCAGACTCAATCATTTTTTGACTCGATGCTCCCCCTTTAATTTCTCCTCTTTTCCTCACCCTTCTGCTTCCTCTTTGAAATAATCTCTTAAAATAGTCATTTCTTAATGTCCCTCCCTCAATATCTCCATGTATTTTTTGTGTTTCCATGGAGATAAGGTAACAGTGTTTCCGGGACTTCTGGGTGAAGATGATGGGACCTGTGTTTCCATATTTACCAGAAGCAATGATTTCCTCTGACCATGAAGAATGCCAGATGTGATAAATGTAAATAAGGGGACTGCGTGAGATATTTCTAATGATGAAATTTTGTTTCCCATCTTTGCACAAATACATAGCTTTTCCATAGAGTACATTACATGTTGCCAAATTGCTGAGATATACTTTTTTTGCAATTGTCAGTGCCATTGTAATTTGGCCATGGGTGTCACAAATCTACAAGATCAACATGAAGGCAAGCAGTAAGAAATCCTCCTTGCAGAAGCAAGATCTTAGATGGCATTGATGGGTTTGGTGTGGAGGTAGCACTGGAGTGGTGATCCCTCTAAAGTCACTGCTGGAGCAGGCACTGCACACCCATCGTCCCTGGTACTGGGATAGTTTCAGAGAACAGGTTGTGTTGCTTTACAGCAAGCATTGCTTAGCTTTACCAGCCACTCAAACTCAATGCTCCCCAAGTACAAATTTGGTATTATTGGTCTCTTTACCACACTAGTTAAGGTTGCTTTGTCAATAGATGCAGCAAACAGGTGATATAGGATACAGGCATTTGGAATGAAACTTCCTCTTTCGTTCCATATGGATGAAATCTAGAAAATGCTGAGATGTTACTCATGTCCAGTTGTTGCTTTCAAACTACCAGGATATTTTCTCTTAAAATCCATGGTCTGTATTCTATCCTTATTATTTATCCTTATTAATTGTATGTGACATGCCTTTGCTGGAGAAGAGGGTCTATTACCAACAGGCATTCCAGCACAGAAAGGGGGAGTGCGTCTTAATAAGGCAATAAACAGCTTACTGTTTCTCTGAAAATTTGGAATGTATGAATGTGTTTTGCACCACTTTCAGTAAGAACATAAATATGCAACATAAAGAACAAAAATAAACAATATAAAGAATACATTTAAAACATTGACATTGTTAAACAAATGCACATAATAACAGATTAGGACTGGAATACTTGTAGGTAAAAAAGCCATTTGAATCACATTTGGTGCAAAGAAACTTGCTTTAGCCAAGGGCTGCATATGTTTTTCTGTAAACTTCCATATCTGTATGGCACCTTTTCTGACTGTAGGGTGTGCGTACCAGATGATTTTTTAAAAGATGTCTTTACAGCTATGACTTTCTGTTTTTTCCACATTGTCAGATATTTAAAGCATTAACCTCTTGTTACTGCAGGGATCCAAAGCCTAGACTGTTGGGTTATAGGTAAGATAAATCCCAACAAATAAATAATGCCATTCGATACATAAGGCTTACTGTAGAGGGATATGTCTTTATAAGTCACAGGAGTGGTCATTGGGAATACATGGATTGTGAGTTTTGAGTCTCCAGCCTGAGATGACTCTGCAGGGACAGCAGAATATGACTGAGATGACCTGTAGGTATGGTGTCTCTTCAGAAAGCTATTATTTAGTGATTTCTTTAAATTTTTTTATTTAACCTGTCCATATGACTTTCATTTGCTCCCTTCCACTTATTTCTCTTTCATCCAGGGCTGGAGGAGGAATGAGGGAATGGGAGCGAAGTGACCAGAATGGCACCAGGGAAATTACACACCGTGTGCTTTCTTACCAAATCAATATACCTTAGGGGACCAAGGCATGAAAAGAGAGGGAAACATGAATTTGTCCTATTAAAAAAAAAAACTCAAAAAGCAGAAATAAATGCTAACTTTCCACTGTTCTCCTTGTTCTCTCTCTCTTTTTCTTTGTCTCCCTCTCTCTGTCTCCCTACCTCCGCAGTCTCTTCATTACACAATTTAATCTCATTTTGCCTTCACTGAAACATTCTGGGATGCTTCAGGAAGACCTTCTGAATGAAATTCTCCAACTCTTCGTCGTTGGCTAGCTGCTGCTGCCCTGCTGGACTGAAGTAGTCTTCACTGCGGGGCACCATCAGAGCTGGAGGAGGGTAGTAGAAGGAGGGGCGGCGTCGAGGGGCCGAGCGAGGCTTGGGCACGGGCACAGGCTCGAATGTCCGAGGATGGGGAAGGATGTAGTTGGAGAAGTATAGGTTTCGGCGTAGGGGAGGAGGGTTTCGAGAACGGGGTTGAGCCCAGGGTCGGTACCTTCGTTTTGGGGGAAAGCTGAAATCATAGTCTAGGGAGTTTCCCAAAAGGTCATTGAAGGAGAATGTGGGCTTGGTGTAATACTGAGGTTTAGGCTTCGGTGGTGGGAAGTAAATGGGGAAGTAGCCGCGGTAGGGCTTCTGAACGAATGAATATGTTGGGTAGGTACGAAACTGCTTCTGCAGCTTTGGCCAGAAATCCTGTTTGCTCTGCTTGACTACAGCTTTGTCTTTGACCCATGTCTTGGAGGGACTCGTAAGAGAGGAAGATAGCTTTGGAGCAGGATTTCGGGGGGCTGGGGCAGGAGCAAGGGGGTGGTGCCAAGGTACATTTTCAGGTGCGTCCTTTTTCTTTTTTTTCTCTACATCGCTGATGATGTCGACCACATCGTCCGCAGGCAGGTGCAGCTTACTTGAAATTTCAATCAGCTTGTCGATTGTCTGGGGGTCAATATCATCATCATCATCATCGCCATCAACCTCTTCTTCTGAGCGCTTATCCTCTGCTGCATTGTTCCCCTGTGGTGTTTTCTTGCTCTGATCCACGTATTTCTTCCCATCCTGTTTGACCATGTACTGCAGCAGCATATCAGAGGCAATATCAGCCAGTCTCTCCTCTTCTGCTTTAGCCCTCTGAGCCTCTGCTGCCTGCCTCCTCACTTCCTCTTGGTCTGCCTTTGCCCTCGCCTCTTCTTCTTCTGGGCTCAACACCTCCTCGTCTTCTTCATCCTCCTTGTCTTCTTCACTCTGCCCTTTGATGTTGTCATCAAAATCATCCATGAAGTTGCCTCCCCTGTACGGAGGCATGTTGTTTTCCTTCTCTTCCTCCTCTTGCCACTTGAGTTTCTTCTTTGATAGAGCCAGCTGGTAACCCTTTGCCTTTGGCTTTATTTCATTGTCCAGAAAGTCATTGTCCATGTCCTGGAAGGAACCCCTGCTTTCTCTCTGCCCCCCAGATTCCCGCTCCCTCTTGGTGGCAGTGCTGTAGCTCTGTAACTCCTCCAGCACTGTCTGCAGGTTCTTTACCTCCTGTGGACTAAGCTGTTCCTCCTCATCTCCTGGCTCCTGGTGTGCCTCCTCTCTGGTCTCCTGCTCTTTGGCAGCCTCTTTCTCTGGCTGCTCGTTCACTGGCATCGCCTGACTGGTGGTCCTGCTCTTCACCTTCTCCGTCAGCTGCTCCTCTTTTTCCTCTGCCCTCTTCCTCTCCTCCTCCTCTTCTCTTTCCTGCTTCTCCTTTCCCTCTGCTGCCGCAGCTGCCATCACCAGCTCCAGCTCCTGCTTTCCATCCCTGTCCCTGTCTGAACCCAACAGTGTTCGCTCCTCTTGCCCTTTTTCCTCTCCCTCAGCTCCTCTGTTCTTTTCCTCCATCTCTGCCCTGCTGCTCTTCTTAGACACTCCTGGCTGGTTAAGAGCCTCCAGCAGAACAGCTGCCAGGGTTTTGGGGTCCACGTCTTTAAACAGTTCATCATCTTCCTCTTGGAGAGTCTGTGTAGGGTTCTGTTCTTTGTCTACCCTTACTTGCCCCTCTTCCAGTTGAGATGAAAACAACTTGGCAAGCCCTGAAGGGGATGGTATGTAGATGTCATCATTGCTATGTCCTCCTTTGACTAAAGGGGTGGTGGCAGAGAGCTGTTGTGTGATACCAAACAGGATTAGTAGTACAATTGGGGCACTTGAGGTGTGTTGGCAACGGGTCATGACCTTGCAGAATGAGAGATGAGGAAGAAGTTGATGCCCCTGAGAAAGTGCAAGAAAGACAAAGAAAGCTTCTAAAGTCACAGTTGCCTCCATACATGTTTACCTGAATAAAAGCAGCCAATAATTGTTGCTTGCACTACTTGCCTAGTTGCCCATTGGCTATTATCAATAGAATAGGTTTATATATATATATAAATGTATACATATTCCTTGATTTATAAAATATTGGATGGATGCCATTGAAGAAAATACTGTGTTTTTCTTTTTGCTTATCCGCTGCCTTTAGAGATACAATACAGCTAAATTGTTTTCTTTAAGTGCTACGTTGGTTTTTTGTGTGCCCTTAATAGCCTGAGCAGCAATATATAAAATATTTATCAACGTCAGAATGTACTTTAAAATTAACGTCTTCCAATGTCCATTTCCTTTAACAAACAAGGTGTATATCATGGATTATGTACAGTATGACATTTAGTGCAACCCAGCTTGTTGGTTGAGCAACAGGACACAACCTATCTAAAGCGACTGAAATACTACAGAGTAAGCCAAGGGTTGGGAATGTTTTTTCTTATTTGACTAACCTTGGAGCCTCTCTGTTTGTGTCGTCCCTCTGAGTTTGTTTCAAGAGCACGATGCTTTATATGCCGTGCTTTCTCATGCCATCACCATCATCCTCTGAATGTAGCTAATTCATTATTTCACTTCATTATATTTTCATATAGTCCTATATGAGGCATCAAGGTGATGCTATCTTTACATAAATGCTTAGAAACTAGGGATTGCGAGGAACGAGAAGTCATATGCCTTGTTCGGAAAATTTGTAATCACACCAATGTAATAGTGTAACGTATAGTGATATTGCAACTGTGTAAACCAGAGCCCTCCGTGAGAACAATAAGATTTGTTATTGCAGTCTAAGAGGTTCACAGCACAGGGAGAACACAATTGGTGTGGATTAAAAAATTGTAGGGTAAAGTATTTTGTTTTCCCTTACGTAGCTAACTATGCCGCGTTTCTTTAATTGGCTCTATGGATCATGCTGCTCTACTAGGAGAATTAATTAAAACCATGCATGTGAGTATGTATACGTGTACACATGGCTGAAAAATTCTAGTAGAATGCCCCTATAGATGCGTAGGAGCTGACAGCAGACTTCACGGAAGGTGAACTTGGATTTTTGCATAACGCTAGTAACTAAAGCTACCATTACATGGGCATTCTTAGTACAGTGATACTTAAAGTCTGACATAGTGTAAAATATAACAGTAACAAAAAACACCTTTGCCACAAACACATTTGGACAGAAACAAATTAATCTCACAAACTAACTAATGGTACCAAGAAATGTACTACTTGTCACTACAATAGGACAAATACCACAAAAAGTCATCATGTAATAATGTCCCATTGTGAAACATGTATAAAACATTTTTTCTAATATTCAGTCAGAGTCAAACTGTACTGCAAGAACACAAGATGGAGCCTGATGACAATCACCTTCAGTTGAATTGCAATGGCTAAGGCGCATTTTGCCCTAATGACCCGAAACACCTGTTGTCTGAGATAATCTTGTAAATATTTTCAACATGCAGTCAACCTGTGACAAGTATATACAACATAGCACAAGCCTTTTCAGATTACTTTGAAAGAGATTAAAAATGTAATCCAACGACGTGGAGGATTGACCTCTTAATCATACCAGCATAGATGAGGAACTGTTTAATCTGAGATCCCCAGGGGTACAACATGACATTGAGTTGGACTTCTGTACAAGGTGTCAGATCTCTGACCCTTATATTCTGCCTGGAAATTACTATTGGACAAGGTTCCTTTCATTTATATACATCTCTGTCATTACCTTCATTATGACAGATGAGCGCAGTGATAATTTCATTAACAGGCACCATCATTCTTTTTTAAATTAGCAGCATGTGTTCTTTGTTCTCTTGCAGACACATCTGCGTCCACATTAACTGCTGTTTTTTTAAGTGCATAGTACACTTAATTCATGTAGCTATCAGTAAAGCAAAGCAATCTCTTCTCTCTCTCTTTCTCTCTCTCTCTCTCTCTCTTCTCTTTCTCTCTCATTCTCTCTTCACTAATGCTCGATACTTCCACTACAGTCTCAGCATCAAAGTGCATTTGTTAATCGGCTTATAAGGAGTCCTATCTCGGTGTAATCTTCTCCAGAGACCGAGAGCTACAATAAAGACCCAACAAATCCGTCATATCTTTCCGGTTAAACTCAGACCATAGATTCACATGACCGTTTTCTGGGCATTCTGTGCATAAATTCGCCTTAAAAGTATGCAATAGATGAACCTCCATCCCTACACAGACACAAAACTTAACAATTCAACAAGTCCCTCGGCCAGCTCAAGATCGGGTGTATTTTTTCACGGTTTTGGAGTTACTGCGGTTATTTTTGGTGTCAGTACGCTACAGTGACGGTGACGAATAATAGGGTGCGGGTGGCAACGATTATGTTGATTATTATCTCTATCATTAGCTTCATCACAGTGGTCATTATCCATAAACTAATTGAGGTATTACACGCCTATACCTCATATCTACTCCATCTTCCCATTTTCCATTGGGCAAGCAAGTCCCCTAGCTCCTCTTTCTCTCTATCTGGCGTTTCCATCTCCTTTTGTCCATCTGTCACACCTCGTTTCTTAATATCTTACTTGTCAATGGATTAAAACCTCTTGCTGATCTGCACATATATCACTTTTCTGTTTCTGCTTCACTTTTCATCTTCCCGTGTGTTATTTTGGTAATGACTACAGTCAATTTAGAAACAATAGCAAGTGTGGACAATCATTCCCAGCCTTCTTATAATATAGTTCCATTCCTAATTTCTACTTTTTTTCTTATCGATATTTGCTTTAATATTTACATCACGACGTTGTCTATGGACTACTTCTATTGCTTGAGCTAATTGCAATAACGATAAAACTCATTACTTACCGGAAAATCCTTTGGGAAAAGCGCAGATTTTCTGGCAAGTTGGCTTTGCTTCGCTTTTTCAGTTATTCAGTTATTGTGTTTTAGATATTTATTTTTAGTTCATTTATTTACTGCACATATACATAAAAAAACAGAAGGATATTTAATTGTAATTGGTTTTTGTGTGGGTTTGTATTTTTCTCCTTGTTCTGGGCCGTACAGCTGCTTCATCTGCACGGCGCTGTAAAGATATTTTCAGCACCTCGGCCAGCTCCATGTATTTATATATAGACATTGTGTGCCCACGTGACCCTACGTCAGCCCATCTCATTGACGTAATCTTCCATTGATAAGAATTTTGGTGTCGACAGAACCCCGAGTCTTTGCTACGCTGCAGTGCTCTGATGAATGAACGGGAAGGAGCATGAATGAATGAAATAGTATTTTTTCATTGGAGGGAGAAGAGTAAAAAACAGTGAGAGATTGTTGAGGTTTTCCCTTATGTTCTCGTGAGCTACATGAATGAATGAAATAATATTTTTTCATTGGAGGGAGAAGAGTAAAAAACAGTGAGAGATTGTTGAGGTTTTCCCTTATGTTCTCATGTGCTACATGCAGATGCGGTGTGACTCCAGTGAATGAGGAAAAGACGTAAATTGGCAGAAATGTGGGGGTATCAATATTTTACCCGTCATCTCCCCGGGGATATGTAATGATGATGATAATGTATATCCACATTATTACATTACATTCCATTCATTTAGCAGACGCTTGTTATCCGCTGATATATTATGGCATGATACTGTCATTGGAATATTTTGTTGTTGTTGTCTACTGTTCACTGACTACAATACATCTAGCCCGCGCTGCGCCCCGCCTTAGCGTTGATTATTGGGGTGCCTCGAACTGCTGATGGCGCCTCTGCAAGTACATGTGCAAGTGCGTGCTGTATCGCACCTTGCTGCTCGACTTCTCCATTTGCGTAGCCTATTCAATTCTATGCTCTTTGTCTCCTGCTTCCTACCCTCCTCGCCGTCTTTCTGCGATTCTATCCTGTCGGTTTCTGCCTGATTCTGCAAAAACACTGTAAAGATCATTAAAAATAAAAATAATTTATTCATACAGAAAATGCAGTATGCATTTATGCACTATTATTTAAGGAAAAATGGAAATAACATGCAGACAGTATAAGGGATTGTTCCAGATAATGAACGTGTTCATTTTTCATGATGTAGCTGCATACTTGTCTATTATTTTTTTACATTTATTGTTTGTTGGTTAATTAAGTTTATATCTCGTTAGAACTATAGGCTACCACGTTATTCTGCCTATAATCCTGCACAATCTTCCTGTCATCAGTTTCGTGTCCACTTCGCCGTAGCTGAGTGTTAAATACAATTCTCAACCACAAAACCAACTTGGAAATCTTAAATTACGTCACTGAACTGGAAATTTTGCATACATGGAACCTACGTTTTGACAGCTGATCCTAAATTCGACTAAAAAAATATCATAGTTCATGTTATAGCATTGTGAAAAAAAACGAATAACCTAATAATAAAAAACAGTAGCTAGCCTGGACTTAAACGTATTGCAATCTATATAGGCTAGTTATTACTAAACGATTGTAAATTGAAGTTAAAGTTCCTGATAAACTACAATAGAGGTCTGTACTTTATTTTGTTAAACTTGTTTTGTAGTTTAAAACTTCCAATGACAGAACTCCAACGCCAATTCCTCTCTGTGAATTTTACGCATTGCACCGTTTTTACAATTCAACAGTTCATGTACAAATAGGCTAATGGTGTGTGCAACAGCATTTGGGCTCTGATATTATGTTAATATGTGCTATGTTAAGCTTGTACGTTGTAAAGGAAGAGCAAATGAATGGTTAATTTCTCCAATTTTACAGGCATTACATCGTTCCAAAAACTATATTTTCCAATTACGCCCGACGATTGCGGAATTTGGATAGTCGTAATTTCACCAGCAATGATTTCATCAGACTACACATGAAGAAGATCCAGATTTTTCAACTGTGACAGCAATATCCATATAAAGTAAATTGGAAAAAAGTTGACAACCAAACGTTTAAGGACATCATTCAACCTATTTCAAAAGTAACAAATCTTACATGCATGTGTTGCCTTCTGGAAGGATACGTAGGTGCTTTATAAGTGAGTAATAAGTGAGTAAAGAGATTCTGTATTTCATATAGCCTACGATAGTATAATTTATTAATACCTTAGAATAATCTTTAAACGTAGTTGTGCAAATGCAACCACACAACTTTATTTTGTCAGGGTATTAACACAAGCTTATGGGGTTCAATCTGATAAATTCAGACAAACGATTACTAACAAGTTGGGTGTAGCTAAAAAAAGTGAGAATGTTAAGACCACTGTAAAGGTCTAGGTCATGTGTGCCAGAATCCAGTCATGGGTGGCAAGAGTATATGTGTATGCTAGTTTTTTCGTGTGTTTCACCATCAAATATATAAGTTTTGATAACACACCTTATTCTCAAGGCCTTAATTGGTTGTTGATTGAAAGCAAACTACAAAGAAAGAAAGAAAAAAAATGCAGCAACTGTGGCCCACCAGGACCTGAGTTTTATATTCCTGGTCTAGTATATTCAGAATCACTGGAACACAATATAGCAAAATCTGCCATTCCAAATATTCTTCATCCCAACAAAAACACAAGTCTGGAGTTAGTGGCACTGGGTTCCAAAGAAGAAGCTTTTTCAAAAACCATCACTGTGTGGTCAGATGAAACTAATGCAAAATAATAAAATGGATGTACAAACAAGCATACCAACAGAATGTTTTGGGGTTGAAAAGGTTAAGAAAACCATGGTCCCCTCTGTGAAATATAAATATAAAAATAAATCCTCATGCTCTCGTAGCAAACAGTAAAAGATTCATAGAGATGCACACCATGACATTTTTGACTAAAAAAGTTTCACCCTTTTATGCAACTTCAAATGAAAAAAGCCATTCAGCAATGACAATATGCAAAGCATGCATCAGAATCTATGATAAAATGATTATGGAAAGAATAAATAAATGTTATGCTCTAGGAAGTAGACTCTCCAGAGCTAAATCAATCAGTTCACAAGACAGTAGTTCACACAAAGAACTTATAAATCATAAAGAGCTGGAGAAGTTGATTTATATGAGTCATAAAAACACTGAATGGGAAGTGGCTGCATAGTCATAATGGTGGTATCTTAATGTCATCAAAGTCAAAAGATAAACTTCGAAAAACTGACGTGAAATCACTTCGCTTTTTTGATGTGGTATCTATCACATGGTCGATGGTGATACATTATTTATACAAAGCTCTTCTTAATGAACGTATATTACTTGTTTTCTTTCTCCAGAAATGTCACAGAAGATAATTTCACAAATCCAGTAACATAGGCTAAGAGTTATCCAGTCACAGGCTGTATGAGAGAAGCCACCTGATCTACCCATATCTGGTAGAAAAATTAGTGTTTATATGAGTGATTGTATATAGGCTATGATTTTGTGTGGCAGGTTGGGTGGATGTGTTTGGTGGGTTAGTAATCGGGGTGCTAAGAGGCCAGCTTCTGATATAATGACTCAGTATTATCAACCGCAACTCAGCATTAGAACGGATTGGATATCTTTTCAGCATCCTCTCTCACTGAATGACTCACCTCATCTATGCCAGCTAGTCCACTTTAACAAACGACCAAGTTTATATACTCGAAGGTGCAATATGGAATGGAAACATTAGAATGGAGATGGATGACTTATTTCACTTGGTGAGAACTACATGTATTTGAAGATAAAATATTTTGACAGCAGGCTAGTCTTGAGTAGTAGTTGATATACGGTTTGATAATAACAATGTTTATTATTATTATTATTATTATTATTATTATTATTATTATTATTATTATTATTATTATTATTATTATTATTATTATTAGGCCTATTATTCACTGTTTTCAAATCGATACCTTTTAGCTTGTTGCTGAAACGAATATAACCTGAAAAAGAAACGTGTAGAAATGGGACACGGAACGGGCATACGGCGCACAATATGAATAATATAAATTATAGAAATTTCAGGAATCTACAAAATGTTATTAAAACTCTGCCACGCAGAATTTTTACTCGCCTAGGCTCTTCCTTAATGGGGTAGCAGAGTTACGCGCCCACACGCTGCCGAGGTCTCCACCATAGGTCGAGGTCTCCACCTCCGCTGTGATAAGCAATTCTTGCCTGTTGGAAGCAGTCTTCGGGATGCGGGGGATCTGTGTTGGCGGCAACGGATATGGGCCAGCCAGCGAAATTTTCCTTCCAACAGTGCAGCGGAAAACCCTACTGCTTGTGAACTGTGAATTGATATCATATGACTTACGTCGTATACTGTAATACGTTGTGAAATAGATATGGATGATAATACAAGCACGGGCAACCCCTATATGAAACAAAGATTGTAAAATATGTGTGTGTGTGCGTGTGCGTGTGTGTGTGTGTCAGCGTGTATCAGCGTGTATGCGTGTGCGAGAAACGATTTGATTTGAGGAACGATCATATTGCGTTGACCGTATGATGTCGTTAATAGTCCCTGTTGGTCCATGCATGTCTCTCCACTGTCTGCGACGTTTAAGCGTTTGTGTTAAACCACGGAAATGATATTCGGAGAACCCGAACTCTTTGTATACGCACGGATAGCTCACTCTCTACGTCCAGTGTAATGTCTCATCCACCCTGAATATAATTTGCATTTGAATCATTAAACATTTAAACATTTCACACATACAGACCTGCCCCGATCGCTCAACCTGATTCACAAAAAATATACAGGGAACAGAACAGCGAGAAAGTGCAGAGGAGGAGAGTGCTTTCCTCTATCACGACGTCACGCAGTGCATTGAATGGCGATTCGCGGTGTCTCCCTCTCTATGCAGTATGCACATCGTATTACCCGATTTATTAAATCAGTTCTGAAGATTAAACACAGATCTTTCTTCCATTCTTTCCTTATTTTTATTTACTTCTGTTTTCTGAATTTCCTTCCGTAGCCTGCTTTTTGACGTTTCTCTTCTATTAATTTCTCCCAGATTGACCTCCTTCGTGTGCTCATTTATACTCTGCTGATATTGTATATTTGTCATAAGCTGTTTTATGAGCCCATTTATCGTGTTAAAGAACACCTGGTATAAATGTATATATGGCTTGGTACGCTGAAGCAATATCTTAAGCGGTGCATAACAAAAGAAGATACCTGAGAAATACTGCAGTAGGCTAGGCTATGTCTCGGTGTACTGTACTTTATGAGGCCACTGCAGTTTCACAATTGTGGTCCAGTGTGCCAACTGTCACACGAATTGGAACACGATTGCTTATCCATTTATCCTATGGTTCTCTACAATAATAGCTCTTGACTGCCCTTTTGCGTACAGTTCTGTAGAACAGGAAATGCGTCTGCAAAGATCTTTCATCTTATTTATTTATTTATAAAATTACCAAAACGATACTGTGGTCAGTGTCAGCAAGTCTCTGTTGTTCCCAGAATATGGCAAATCATATTTCTTAATTTTGGCAACCTATAATTTTTACATTTTGCCATAACATTCAGTCAACGTTTATCTACAGGGTATCTGGCTGTATATGCTGTACTAAGCTACTGAAGAAAACAATTGCACACGTAAAAATCTTTATACTGTAAGATGTTCCTTGATTTTAACCCACATTAGTTTGTCTATTCAGACAAACTAAATTTGTCAAATTAAGTTATATAATTTCTCAGAGCATCTGTCTCTGTTGATAAAAGGAAAAGGTTTAGCTTTTATCAGGGTTACATGGTGTATAGTTATAATATTCGTAATACCCTAAGAGAGCAAGACCAAAATACATGTTTTTCATATGCCTTTAATTTGGCTACTTGTTACAACTAATACTGTGACAACAATTGCCCAAGTCTGTTATTGTTAATTCTGATAACATATTTGCCAGTTTGAACTTACACAAGATGAAACCCAGGACAAAGTTTATCTCTGTGTATGTTACTCAGCTGAAAGGCACTGTGTAACTAAATGCACTGTGTATCTTTGAAAACTATAATGTTCTTGCATTTTATAAAAATCAGAAGATACACATTCATGTCCACTAAGGGTTGAAGGCATATTACGTGCTACCTCACACAATGGATTGCTTGTAAAACACTTTTAATATCAGGACCCAAGGACATTTTAGTGTTGGGGTGTTGAAGCCCATTTCAACCATCACCACCTAAGTTCAGCACCCACATGGGTGATGGATGGCAGCCATTTTGCATTTAACTAGTAATACTGGGGGGGGGGGGGGTGATTATGGCCACACCGAGAGAGTCAGAATGTAAGTTTATCCAGGATACCATGGGAACTCTTTACTCTTTTCCATATGCACGTGTGATTGGATTCCCATTTCTCTCATAGCACATGTCTTGTGGGAGAGTATAGTGATGTGACAGTTGGTGTCCATTATAGTTGCTTCCATCATTCTCCACAGCAAAAGTAAACTAGAAGGTAGGCATCCTTGGGTAATGTTTGTTGGAAAACAAATGTCCTATGTCCCAAATGTTTCTGTCTAGTTAAATAAATCAATGTATTGTGAACTTTTCACTTCTGTAGCCTACCTTTCACTGACTCATATTCACGTATACTATAGTAGAGCCACCCTACACTGGCAGAAAAAATTTGCAAAAATGATAGGTTGCTGAGTGGGTGGTCAAGTTTCATCTCTATTACATTGCCCTGACCTCAGATTCCTGTCTCATGTGTGTTTCTCAACAAAGTTGATTCATCAGAATAAGTTAAAGAAGTTTAAAATTTCCTAAAGTTGGTATAATTATTGTCTTTCATCTGGTCTGTGAGTTAAACTAGTTAATCTGACTAAACCTTACAGTGAATAAGCTTAGAATGATGCCTTCGTTAAACTGGGTCAAAGGGGTTTTGCTTTTGGATTCTGATTCAATGAACTTAGAAGTAACCCCACAGTGTTAAAAAAGATGAATTGTGTGGCCCAGGGATGGTTACCTTGGATTATATAGATAACCATAGAGTGTTTATGTCAGCAGCTGGCTCTGCTTAAAAGTTTATTTCTTTGTTTTCCCTCACTGTTATATATTCCTATACAATTGTTCATATTATGCTTGCCCCATAAAACTGTCCTGGGACTCCTGGCACCCAGAGACATGTGTTCTGTTTTTTTGTATCTGTTTTCCTCTCTCATTTCTGCAGCATGTATTTTCTCCTTTCCTAACAAATAAGCCACTGGTTCAAAAAAAACGAGAAAGCATTCTCTGTAAACGGACGAGGGTGGTGACGGATTTTCTGTGCTTTTGGCTTGGATTCGGAGTAAATGAGGCGGCGAGTGCTCAGCTGCGGTGTTTCCCTGTATCAATCACTTTCTGCTGCAGAAATTCTTTGGTTCCGCGATTCTCTATGTGGGTGCAGGTTGAAATGAATCCATTTATAATCAAGGGAGGCAATAGGCGTAGGAGGGTTTCCCTGAAAAATGCCGCCTACGCGCACCCAAAGGAATGATTCAATGCCAAATGATTTCGCTGCAGTTACCCCGTTCACTGCACATTGTTGTCGCGTAGGCCTACGTGGGCTACTGTAGCCTACAGTCCTAAAAGTCTGTTTCACCTATCGGACTATGAAATAATGCCCACCATATCAGTTCCTAATTGAATATCATAGTAATAAGATAATAATACACCAATCGTTTAGTTCCTGTCGTTTAGTTTAGTTTTCTCCAGCTGCTTCAGGTGAAACAACCTCGTCTGTGAATATTGTCCGTCCATCCGCTGGCCAATTTTCTAAGTAGTAGCCTAGGTATAGATCCCGCGTTACATTGGGGGCCGTAATATACTGGCAACAAACGTTAATTCAGCTACTGTTACTGTGAAATTAAAATATAAATTAACTATTTCGTTTATAAATTAAGGACATGCACAACCTACGCATATAGGCTATTGCGCATACAGTAGCTACAAACAAAATAGGCTAAGCAGTTAATCTGCTTGCAATCCTTTTAATTTCTTGGCTTACATGCTTGGTAATCTACTTACTACTATTCTACTTGGCTACACAACTGTTAAGCGTCTCACAACAGGTGGTAGTTATAGCTGACGAACTCAGCTCACGTCCTCTAAACAATGTGCTAGTCCTCGGATTCGCCGCAGAAAGAGAGCGGAGTAAAGAGGAAATCAATAGCATATATGCTATTGATTTCCGCTTTATATACTGTAACCTTACATGATTTGAAGATGGAGGTATATTGTTTAAAGAAGGGGAAGTGGTCTAGCACAAAAAGAAAGATCATTAAAACAGTTCATGTTTATACGTCGCCGCAACATCGCTTTCTCATGAGGCCTGTCTTATGCTTCAAAATGAATTAGCTATCCTGGAGTGAACTGATTGACGGTTTAATTGTAGCCCAAACAATAGCAAAGCTAGTACCTAGTGATACAATGTGTGAAATGCTGCCCTATGTCGCTGTTCTCTGATTCATTTTCTGTTTGTCTGACAGTCTGATTTTATAAAGGAGAAATTTGTGAGCACGCAAAATTGCCCTTTCCTTTGGTATTGGCAATGGCGACTTGGTCATGTTTAACCTGTTCAAACTGAACCTCTACACTGTCAGGAGGTTCTGATTGAATGAGAAGAAAGCCCATTCCTTCTGCTATTGTTCATCCATCCATCCATTATCTAACCCACTTATCCCTGGTCAGGGTCACAGGGGGCTGGAGCCTATCCCAGCATGCATTGGGCGAGAGACAGGACTACACGCTGGACAGGTCGCCAATCCATCAGAGGGCACACACACCATTCACTCACACACTCATACCTATGGGCAATTTAGAGTGTCCAATTAGCCTAACCTGCATGTCTTTGGACTGTAGGAGTACCTGGAAGAAACCCACGCAGACAAGGGAAGAACATGTGTGGAGTTTGCATTCGTGATTCAAACTCGGTACCTTATTGCTGTGTGGAAACAGTGCTGACAAAATAAATGAAATAAATTCCTGCTCCAAGCGCACTTGTGAATTAATCTTGGTCCAAGTCTGATTAAATGACCGCTTAATAGAGCAATATATTGGTTTGGCTTATCAGACCAGACTGGGTGCATACTGTATATTTTATTTTTTTATTTTTGGGGGGATTGGGGGATAGTTATAAGAATTGTATATATTATTAGCATTGGACACACATTGTTCTTGTAAGGTGTTAGCGGTAATTACAGCTTGTTAGCAGTTATCAGGTAGTGGTAGCCCGGAGCTTAGCATGAAATATTGATATCACCTTAAACACCGTTGCTTGTGAAACATCACCAAGTTGAAATGGCTTGGTTACTGCAGCACTTGCCAAGCACATCGCAACAATCCCCCTGTCTTTCAAATTCACAGACGTTTCTTTTTGTAGTATAATTATGCATTGAGCAACCACGTCTGGGCATTTATGACAGGCAGACCTGTGTGTTAGCTTCTGTTTTATATACTTTTGTCCCTCTTTTACCCAGGCGTTCCCATTTTTTGTTCACAGCCTCTACAATCCAAGGTAAAAATGTATCAATGAATAATGCAATAATATAATTGTTACACTAGTAATATTTATTTTTTAACTATTGGGTTAGGTCCATTATTTACCATTTTGCTATAAAGATATTCAAAAGCATTTTAGTTATTGTGTCCAGCAAAAAGTCATGATTAAATTATACTTTTGGGGTCGGAGGGGGCACCTCAAGTGTAATTTTAAAACAGGCACCGAATCACTGTCTGTCTCTTGGTGTAAGCTAGTTGCATGCACAATATACTGTAACATCTGTGTGGCAATAATAACATTGGCCTATGCCTCCAACTTTATTATGCTGCTAATTTTCCTGCTGGTGCTGATTATACTGAGATGATAATTGTGATGATTATATTAATGATTGCAGCACTAAGCCATATTGATTGTTAGGCAGAGCTCTATAAGCTGGAGGGCAATGTACAAATGCATCTGCTAGGATTGCAAAATTTTCTAATGTAAAAGTTCCTATTAAACCATTCTTATTGTCTAGGAGTGATACTGGAAAGCTGTTTTTTGCTGTTGTTGCTGGTGTTGCTGTTTTTATTTTTATTATTATGAATAATAATAATAATATATTAATTATATATATATAGATATATATATATATATATATATATATATATAATATATATAGTAGTATAAAACATATTCATGCATCATTAATATTCTTATTCTAAGGAATATTTGCTTTGCATGCAAAATGTATGTGTTTTAATGTTTATTTTTTGATAGATGGCCTAAAACATTTTTAGACAACATCTACCTTCTCAATTTTGTACCAGAAATGAAACCAAATTCAAACCAGAATCCTAAATAAAGCAAAGCTTAATTCGCCATGTAATATGCTTGCCTTGTGGAATGGGTAAAGGATTGATACGATTTTGTAGATTTGACAGTACCATTATTTAGTGTGGAAGGGCAAATGTAAAACCACACACACATACACAGTGGCTTAGACAAATGAATCAGAGTCCTCAGAAACTCCTTGTAGAAATTAAATTGCTATCAGTTATCAGCACAGCACCTGCCTGGAAGGGAAGTAATTTGAAAGGCGCTTTAAACTGGATAATTTTCTGGTGTGACTCATCCACTACACCCGCAGTGTTGCTTCCTTTCTGTATAAGGAAAGAGGGAAGTGCAAGTGTGTGCGCGTGTACTTGTGTATGTCTAATGGTGAAATTGATAGAAAACTATTATGTGCAAAAGAGAAAAACCAATATGCATCCATGGTTGTTTCTTCGAAGCACACACTCATCACCTCTAATTGCTCTGGCCTTCTTCTGTCACCAAAAAAAAAAAAAAAAACCCATCCGGCAGGAACATGCAAAGTTCAAGTAAGTGTAGAGACAGATCTGGTCTATTCATACTGCATTATACTCGCAGATTGTTTTGTTAGTGTATATATCATATGGTCTTTGTGCATATATCATCTCAACAGAAAGCAATGTGCATAAATGGCAAGTTACTCCAGCATACAAAGCACTGTCTAATAAAACTAACAAAATCTAGGACTGCCATTAAAAGTATTGATATCAAAATAAGGCCAAGTTACAACAAACAATATTGGCTCACACTTATCTATCTTATCTTAGCTCACACAAATTATAAAAGCTCTATTCCGAAGCAATGCTACCCAATGTTTCCTAAATAATTGAATGTAACTTGGCCTTTTTTCATCTGACCATCTGAAGAGAATGTGGTCATTAAAACTTAAAACTGTGTGTCATGTACAAGTGTCAAATGGCAATCATTTATAATGGAAATAATGTGAAATTCAACTGTGTTAAAGGACTACGCTATGTTTGAACAGTGGCCTGCATCTTTTTAATTGCTGCGTGTGACGTTGTTGCAAAATGACAAGGCTGCCTTATGCCATACTACTGTGGAAGTTATAGGCTACTGGGAAGAGTGACAGTGAGCCAGAAATACAGAGGCAGAGGGGAAAAAGTTGTCTTTCAGCTAACGATACAGCCATTCCAGCTAGCCTTATGCCACCAACGTCAAGAGAGAGTTTGTAAGTTAACCATCCACCTAATGTTAATGATTATCATTGATGCCCTATGCCAGTGCTGACTAGCTAGCACACTTCAGTCCTTTCATTTTAACAGAACTGAGCTGAAGTTAGCAAGCTAGCTAGTCATGCAAGTGGTTTAATTAAGCTGTGTAGCTAGCTAGCCAGCCAGCTGTGTGCATGAAACAAACATGTAGCTGGCTACACCATGTTTTGGTTAAAGAGTAACATTCCAGACAGCACAGCTACATCGGGCCAACTTAGTCGCCCTGTCCTTCAGTTACAAATTGAGACAGGTTTTATGGCCTACCTTGTAGTCATGTAGCTATCGGAGTCATAGTATGTGAGGTTTGCATGTGAAATGATAGAGAATACAGTTCAGAAAAAGAAATCAGCTTCCAACAAAATTTATACAGCTGTAAGCAATTATTAGTTAGCAAGCAAGCTAGCTTCCACACAAAACAATGATGGTGATGACAAAGTTTTGAAAAATGTTCTATGGCATGTTCTATTGACTGAAATAACATCACATGTGCACTTCCTTATTTATCCAAAAGAATCACATGTTCACACCCTTATATGTCAATCAAAAGCATTACATTAGCACATCGTTCATTTTGCCTGTGTATCCTGCAATTGGCTACTTTACCCAGACCACTTTGATTAGATGTTATTTTGCACATCAGATATTGTTGGGCAATGGGGGAGAATTATTATTTTGAGCATGGAGCATTTGTGATTATTATATCAGGAGGTGGAGGAGGAAGAAGAAGTAGAAGAATTGCAAAAATAACCAGTTTGGGGCTTTATTGTGTGGATGTGTAAAGATGTATCTGAATTTGTTTGATTACATGAGGTCAGAAGGTACTAAACCTAATATTCATAAGGGTTGAGAGCGTGTGGTCATTGTTGTTATTTCTGTAAGAAACCCTGAAAAGTGCCAAACTCTCCGTGCTGTCTAGGTATGGGGCATGCCCCACCAAGTCGTAACTTGGCTGGTGGCATACCGGCCATCCCAATATCAGTCTGAGCAATTTGCCTTGCATCTACTCTTTCTTTGACCTGCATGGATTCCAAGCTTTTTTCAGCTTTTAAATAGGTATTTAGGTGCTTTCTTATGTAATATGTTTATCTTATACTTGCACAGTGCTGTTCTCGATAAACAGTAAATTATGTGGAATGTTAGTAATTGCGAATCACATGAACATATTTGTCTGTACCAGGCATCGATGGAAATGGTATGGTGGAATCTTGTAGAATGAGGGGTTGCACAGAGTTTAACGATTCCAGTAAAAACATAATGAAGGAAATAATTATTGTTATATTTATCCAAACAAATCAATTGTTCAGTTGGAATGAGAAGGACTTCACACTGTTGAACTCCAACTCCAGAATAGAAAAATGCTAACTGTGGAAAATGGATCCATTGTATTGTGCTGAAAGGCATCTTGGAGTAGTATGCAGCAAGGAGGCCTGCATCTCCATCACAGGAATATGATTGTATCTGGTACAGGTTCTAAAATAGCAAGGTACTGGGAAGAGTTCCATGATTTTAATTATGTTGATGCTTTACATGTTATTATCTGGACTTTTAGACTCTAGATTATTCTGATTCATCAACATAATGTGCATTTATGATGCTTATTATTACTTGAGGGCAAGAGTTTGCGGGTGTCGAAGTGTATTCCTCTTGAGATCTAATCCCTCAGCCTCGGGTATGATTCCATGGCATAGATTTAGCAAAATTCCTTTGCAAACATAGTTTAGTGAGTTATGTTTTCTGATCACTGAACTCACCAAAACTACGAGTCAAAATGCTGAGTGAAATGTGGCATGTCTCCATGCAGCTGTACAATCTAATTCTCCTGTGTCCTCCTCAGCTTTCTCAAGAAAGTCAGGGGATCCACTGCTATGGTGAAGGTTAATAGATGAAAGTGGATCATTCCGCAGTGCACAACATCTCATCATTATGCATCATTACCAGAGTAGATGTTTAGAACCTGAAATTTGTGCAGGTTTTGAGCCATTTTCACACAATATCCTTTCACCCTATTATGCAATTTTATGTCATTTTATTTGTCTTATAACATGGCACAGTCTACCATCCTATGGGAGCTATCTATTCAAACAAAAAATGGAAATCATCATAAGCCGCAAATTTTTAAATTGTTCACCCTTTTTCACCCTCTTGTTCACCCTTGTTGCAGGCTTTTTAGTAATCATAACCCAAAACTTGGGGGTCATTCAAATGTGTTATAAACCTTCATTTTCTCTCTCTTTGTTTCTCTCTCTTGTTTTCATTTATACTTATATAATGCAAAAAATTTATTGACTTTGAGAAGCTGGACAATATAACCTCACTTCCTTCAAGGATAGATGAGACCAAAAATGGGATATAACTTGTCTCCCCAACATAGTGCCTGGTTGTGTGTAAAAAACAGCTGCAGTACAGAAATTATTGGGTCCAACCAGAGCTGGCTTGACCCAAGAAGTGACATAAGCAGCTGCTTAGGATCGCCAGGGGACCCCTAATTATTCTAAAATATATATATTATTTATCATGTTGGGTTTAGGGCAGAGGTGGGAAATTCCGGTCCTGGAGGTTTTCGGCTGTCATTCTTGCGCTTATCAATACATGTAGAAAATGTCGGATGGCGTAAATATAAACCAGAAACAGATACGGTTTCCTTATTGCCCACCACTGGTTTAGGGGTCGTCCAAATAAAGTTCTGCTTATGGCCCCTCAAAGGCTAGGGCTGGCACTAAATACAACCACAAGCAGACAATCCCTGTGGGAAGAAATACGTATGTATGAAAAATATTGTGGACATGTTTCAGAAATGGTATGAGTCATTTAATAGATTTACACAATATTTTAAAACTGTAAACCAAATGTTTACATTGAACTTGTGACCTGAAGGTAGCAGCCTAGTCTACTATATCATCACACAGGCAAGCTTTCTGGTGCATGGAATGTTTCAATTTGAAGAACGTTTTTCCGGCTCAGAACAATGGTTTATGAATTTTTCCGTATTTCTATGGCACATTCATTTTTAAAGTTGTAATTCATATTGTGCTATGGCCTGGAATCAAATCAGCAACTTTTTCTATACTGTTTGCCACATTAGAGGCACTTTTACAACAGAATCCACAGCTAAAATGTTGAGGAATTAATAGTTTACATATAAACTGAAAATAAATGGTAGCAAAATAGGCTAAGTTGATAATTAGGCTGTTTTCATCTATACAGTTTTGCGCATATACCAAGTTTTGTTGAGAAATTCTGAAAATTAATTTCTTTTAAAGTGTTTCTTAAGCCATAAGAAAAAAAATGTATAGTTACCTTTCCCCAACAGGAAAATATATATTTTTGCTTTTTGATGTAAAATATTTATGAACAGGAAAGTTGCAGCACTATATGGTATTTCTTCTCTAATGAATATTCACACTTTTGATAGACAACCCAATAAATGGAGTCTCACTTTCTTTTAGTTAGCTAGCTAGCAGAACATGAAGAACTATCTAGAAAATAACACCAATTCTGATATCAATGACATGAAACAAATTCAAACCAGTTGGTGGTAGGATCGTGCAATTCAGCCATACATGTACAAGCACATGCTAGTAGAAATGAAGCTGTCAGTCTAGCAAATCTGCATGTTTCAGAATGGTTCACTATTTGAAAAGTTACCCACCTAGGTTTGTCAGCTATTGACATCTAGCAGCTTAATCAGTTTACCATCAAGCCTTCAATTAATTTCTTTTGCTTTTAGGATATTTTTTAGACATTGCTTAATATTATAGTATTTATTTAATTTGGATATTTATAGTTATAAAAAATTATGACTTTTGCACAGGGTCTTAAAGGGCGCACTTTTGCCCTAATTTATGAAAAAATACTGGAAATATATTGGCTTACTGTGTGGTCCATGTAATATGAGTTTGAATATAAACATTACCCCACTCAGCCGGTACATTTATTGTATGAGGATAAGGAACGCTTGGTGTGTACATCTCTGCTGCACATCTATAATATTGGAAGGAGTTTGTCAAAACTGAATTTGTTATCAGTATAATATCGGGACATCCTTTTTGACCACAGATGTATTTCTGATAGAGCTAGAAAAGAAATTTTCAGGGAAAACACACACTGTGGTTACAACCATCACAAACAAATGAACAAATCTTCTCCATCAAATCTTAATGGCTAGTGTTGATCCTTTGACAGTTTTCCTACAGTGTGCACAGATAATACCAGGGGGTTCCCCTAATGGTGCACATTTCTCATTGCCTAAATGTGATGTATTGTGAAAGGTAATGAACTAAAACTCACAATACCTGATGAAAGATTGTGAAATTGAAAGCTAGCTTCACGGCTCTGTGGCTTTCGGGAGAAGAGGGCAATGAGATGAGAGAGAGACTGCGAGGTGTGATGGAGCTGGAGAGAACAGCCTGTGTATTGGGAATGATGAATGAAAAACTGAAGTGCAATTCTGCAATGAGATAAACACAGCCCGAGCAAGCGCAGCTACTTAGACACACAGGACCACGCAAGTGCATATCCGTATGTTTGCACATCCTACAGTCCACCTATGCGAATGTTTTCTCACTTATTTTAGCGTCACATGGAATTCAATTTTGACATCCCCACTGGCCAAGAATGACAAAACGAACATAAAACATGTAATTTAGAAAATACCAACATATTCGGTTTTCAGAACTGGTAAAAGGCAAAATTCTTCAAGGAATAATACCTTCCTGTTATCATTATTCATATAACATTCATAAATAAATATAGTACAGTGGATTATAAATTCTGCATATAGATATAGGCAAGTAAAATAAGGCAATTATTAATAGTTCTTGTGTCACACCATTCTTAATTCTAACCATTAAGACTATTATTACTATTATTGCAATGCTTTTTTTTATAAAACATACACATTTACTAGATAAATATCCTGGATAAACACCAATGAATATTCAAGGAAGGTTTTAGACATTGTTGGCAAGATATTTAAAGTGTAAGAATTTATCCTTTTTTTCCAGCCAAGGGTTGAAATATGCACACATCAAAACCTGACTACTTGAATGTGTTGCAGTTGGTGAGATGTGTTTCAATGCTGACATTATTGAACTTGACGATATACTGCTTTACTCTGTACAATACTGCTGCTGGACCATCTCCCACACACTTTCACCCCCCGCTGCACAGGCGTGGGTGGGGGTAGAGGAACTGCCACTGCAGTGCCCTGAGGAAGCCTGCACCGTCTATCCCTGTCTCACGATCCAGGGTGAAACTGAGAGAGAGTCTAAGCAGTATATGTTGAACAGCATATGATTCTGACAATAATAATAATAATAATAATAATAATAATAATAATAATAATAATTTGTTAATCATGGTGACATTTATATATATTCACCAATTTCATCCCAAAAATATTTCTAATAATAAATCATGATAATAATGATATTGTTAAAAACCTGCCAAAGTGAACTATATGCTATAATCTGAAAAAAAAACGTCTTTACTTTATTGTCTCTGTGCCAGGATGGCCCTGGGCAAGTTAGATTCTGCCACTGCTATACATACCAATAGATCATTACATATTTTTGTAAAATGGCATATTATGTTTTATTATCTTTACATCTATCTACTATAATTGTTACACATCATTCTATATACACCTGTAGTTATGTTAATGTTAAGTGAAAGTGAAATCTCCAAATTAGCTTTGTCACTGCATTGAACAACCAATGCATGGAACTGTTGATCAAACATTGTTTTAGAACCCAATTGATTCATATAAGT